>PVKA01003580.1:0-31887 GCA_004027165.1 Ctenomys sociabilis
TCCCCTTCCCCTTCCCTTCCCTCCTAAACAATTTCTTTTCTGTGCTGAGTACTGATTACTTCCATAATTTTTGTAAGATCCTCTATTTTTTAGTTTATATCTTCTCTAAAGTCAATAAGCATGGTTTTCATTGTGGACAGCATCTCTGCATTTATCTGAGAAATTATTTGATTTGATTTTTTTCCCTAGCTCTTGATGTTACCATTTCAGAGAAGCCAAGTGGGTGGCATTCAGGTTGTCTACCTCATTGCCTTCCCGACCCAGGTTTGCCTTTGGTGAACTGGACATCTTGTTTAATTGTCTTCTCATTTTCTTTACTTTGTTGTAGTTTAATTCCTGGGATGATGTTTATAAATTATCTGTGATGGGTTGCTTTATTGTTAATATTTAGAACTTTTAGCAAGTAACTGCTTCTCCAAGACATTTTCCAGATGTAGCTGTTTTTTGAGTTTTGAGTCCTACTGCTTTCATTTGTTGGGGTTGAGAAGTTGCAATCTGTTTGACCCAGTCCCTGGTTCTTTGGCACTGTGCTGCATTAGTTTCTGTGACTTTTAGCCAATCTCAGTCTTAGAATAACAAGAACAGCTATTTAGAACATTTGTCACTTTTGGCTATAGTGTTATCATTAGCAATGACAATAGTATAAAAAACCACCTAAAAAATGACAAACTGAGCTAACCATTAATTGCCACCTTTAACTAGAATCAGATTTGTGGTTATATACAAAGTCTAAACAAATTAGAAAATTATATACAGGATACAATTCATTAATGTGTCAAATTTTTCCATCAGTGCTTAAATTTTTAAATGGATTAGGGAAAAAACAGAAAAGTGAAAGAAGAGGATACAATGAGAAATAAGGCTGGAGGACAAAGGGGTATCATGCTAACTCTGGGCAACTGGTATGGAAGACTAGAAGGAAAAAAAAAGCAGAATAGAGCCACAAAGGCTAGAACTACATTCACACTCAAAGAAAAACAAGTTCACACACAGAGGGAGAGAAAAACAAAAATAGAAAGCTGTAACAAAACCACCACCACAACAAACCCCAAAAGTATCTTAGTTACTTTTCTCTTATCACTAAGACAAAATAACCTGACTTCTCCAAATTAAGGAAGGAAAGATTTATTTAGCTCATGATTAATGGAGTTTTTCAGTCCATATTTGCCTGGTTTCAAGGAAGGAAGGCATTGCATAGGGGTAGCACTTCAAGGCAGCAGAAAATAGCAAAGCAACAAGAGCAAACAGGTGGACAAGCAAGCCCCTTTTCCTCCCTTATATTGTATGCAGGCTACTTATCTGCACCATCTCTATGCCACACCATCTCTGTGCCCTCTTCCACAAGCTCAGGATCCTGAGGATGTTTATAAGTAAGAACCTTGGTTCTCTTCTGAGTAGCTTAAACTTTCTAAACAGTTCAAATTGATACAATGTATCAACCATTACAGTCTACTCCTTTATCAAATTTTTAAAGTTTTAAAAGAGAGTACAGATTAGAATTAAAACAAAAATTTATAAGTAATACAGAATTTTACGAACAAATAAATGAATTTCACAGTATTTGTTGTAATACATAGTATTGTCTTCCAACCAGTTATTTATATTACCAAATATATGCATTTTAAATTGGAAGAAGAAAGAAATGTATAAGAACTTTAGAAGAGAAAAATACAAACAATTGAAAAAAGGAGATGAAACAAATTAAAGCACTAACAGATTCTTAACATAGACCAGCAGAAATGCACAGTACAGTTGTCCAAACCTACCTGCTTATATATATAAATAAATCTCTTTTCCCCACTCCCTTTCCTGTCCTCCTCAACTCAGTGACTCTTTCCTTTTGAATGAGATCATTTCTTTTTCCCAGTATCCATTATACCCTTCAGATTACATTTTTCTGTTTCAGGTTTTCACACTTAGACAATATGATGTTTGTACGTTCAGGTCTGATTTATTTCACTTCAGTATTTTCTGTAATTGCACCCATTTACCAACAAAGGACTCAAGTTTATCCTGTTTAATAGCTGAATAATACTCTATTGTGTAAAAAGATCACATCTTCTTTATCCATTCTTCAGTTGATGGGCAGCTGGATTGTTTCCAGGATATAGCTATGACAAATTGCGCTGCATACCACATATATCACTGTGGTATGAGGTTTTCAGTTCTTAAAAAATGCCCAGGAGGGGAAAAGCTGGCTTCAATGGGACCTCTAGTCCTACCTTTTTAAGGAATCTCTACACTGATTTCTATAGTGGTTGTCCTGTCTGCACTCCCACCAACAGTACAGAAGGACTCCTTTTTCTCCACAGCCTCTCTAGCATTTGTTGTTTGCTAACTTCTTGATGTTAGCCATTCTTTCTGGGATGAGATGGAATTTCAGTTTTAATTTGCATTTCTTAAATGACCAATGATATTGAACATTTTTTCATATATTTACTTGCCATTTATATTTCTTCCTCTAAGAAGTGTATATTAATCTCAGGTACCCATTTTCGGATTCGGTCTTTGAAGTTTGGGAGGCCTGATTTTTTTTTTTTTTTTAATTCATTATATGTTCTAGATAGGAGGCCTTTGTTGGAGGGACAATCAGCTATAATTTTTTTTCCCAGTTGTGGATTTTCTTTTTCTCTGTTGGAGATTTGCTTTGAAGTACAGAAACTTTTCAAAAAGATGAGATCCCAGTTGTTGATACTGTGAAGTATTTCCCACGCAATTTGGACTTTTGTTCATGAACTCTCTACTGATCTCTACATCTTTAAGATTTTTACGTACATACTCTTCCAGAAGATGTAGTGTTTCTGTTTTAATATTTAAGTCTTTGATCCATTTTGACTGTAGCTTTGTGCATTGTGATAGACATGGGTCTAGTTTTAACCTACAGCATGTAGAAAGCCAATTTTTCCAGCACTGGTTATTAAAGAGGCTGTTTTGCTTCTGTTGAGCCTGTTTGACCCTTTTATCAAAGATAAGGTGGCTGAGTATGTTGCAGTTTTATGTGCATCTTCTAATCTGTTGCATTGATTCTCAGGTCTGTGTATGCCAGTTCCATGCTGATTTTATCATAGTAGCTTTATGGTATGATTTCAGGTGAGGAATTGTGATACCTCCTGACTTTCCTTTGTTTCCCAGGATTGCTTTTGATATTCTGGGTCTCTTCTGGTTCCAAATGAATTTGAAGCAACTTTTCTGTAGCTCTGTGAGGTATACTAATTGTATTTTAATCGGGATTGCATTGAGTCTGTATAGCAATTTTGTGAGTATGGCCATTTTCACAGTGTTGTTTCTTCCTATCCAGGAGCATGGAATATTTTTCCATTTTCTCAAATCTTTAGTCTTCTTTTCTCAGAGCACCATAATTTTCACTGTATAAATCTTTTTATGTCCCTTGAGAGAGTGATTCCTAAGTATTTCATTTTTTGGATGTTATTGTGAAAGGTGGGTTACCCTAATTTCTCAGTGTGGCTTTTTTTTTTTTTTTTTTTTTTTTTTTTTTTTTTTTTTTTTTTTTTTTTTTTTTTTTTTTTTTTTTTTTTTTTTTTTTTTTTTTTTTTTTTTTTTTTTTTTTTTTTTTTTTTTTTTTTTTTTTTTCAGAACTGGGAATTGAACTCAGACTCTTGAGCTTGCCAGGGAAGTGCTTATTCTGCTGACCAGTATGTTCATTTTTGTATACAAAAATGCTACTGATTTTTGGGTGTTGACTTTGTATCCTACTACATTGCTTAATTTGTTCATTAAATCTACAAGATTTTCTGGAATTTTTGGGGTCCTCTATGTAGAAGTATCATATCATCTACAAATAATGATAATTTCACTTCTTTTCCAGTCCTTATTCCTTTTATTTCTCTCTCTTGTCTAATTGCTCTGGCTAATGTTTCCAGAATTATATGAAATAGGAGTGGAGATAGCAGACATCCTTGTCTTGTTCTTGATTTTAAAATGAAGGCCTTCAGTTTTTGTCTGTTTAGTATGATGTTGACTGTTGGTTTCTCATAGATGGCTTTTATGAGGTTGAGATATAGATTTTTTTTTATTTTTTAAAATTAATACATTGTAAACTTTTCATAATGTTTTGGTATCATACAAGGTGCATACATGGTGTTATACTTACATACATTATTATAGCAGATGTCTCTAATCTGTGAATTAAGAGAGTGTAGCTACGTACTTACTGAGATATAGATTATCTATTTCAAGTCTCTGTAGGATTTTTATTGTGAATAGGTGTTGGACTTTGTCAAAAGCTTTTTCTGCATCTATTGAGATGATCATGTGGTTTTTGTTAATGGTTCTATTGATGTATCTTACGTTTATGGATTTGTGTGTGTTGAACCATCCCTCCTCCTGGAGTGAATCTCACTTAGTCATGATGTATAATCTTTTTCATGATTTACTGCATTCTGTTTGCCTGTATTTTATTGAGGATTTTGCATCTGTATTCATTAGAGAGACTGATCTGTAGTTCTCTTTTTTAGTTGGATCTTTCTCTGGTTTTGGAATCAGAATAATATTTGCCACCAGGAATGAGTTGGGGAGAATTGCTTCCCCTTCAGTTTCATTGAAGAGTTTGAAAAAAGTTGGCATTAAATTTTCTCTAAATTTTTTGTAGAATTCTGCTGTGAATCCATTGGGACCTGGGCTTTGCTTTGTTGGTAGGCTTTTTATTACATTTTCAATTTCATTTCTTGTAATTGGGTTGTTCAGAGTTTGTATATCTTCTTGACCCAGCTTTGGCATTTTGTATGTATCTGGGAAATTGTCCATTTCCTCTATGTTTTCCATCCTGTGAGAGTAAAGATTTTGGAAGTAAGTATTGAGGATATTCTGAATTTCTCTACTGTCTGTAGGGATTTCACATTCTTAATTCTTTATTGCATGAATTTGGGCTTTTTCTTTCCTTTTTTTTTTGATTAGGTTGGCTAGGGATTTGCCAGTTTTATTTATTCTTTCAAAGAACCAACTTTTTGATTCATTTATTCTTTGTATTGTTCTCTTCATCTCAAGTGCATTAATTTCTGCTCTAATCTTTAAAATTTCCTGCCTTCTTTGCGCTTTGGGCTTGACTTGCTCTTCTTTTACTGGGAGCTTGAGATACAGCATAAGATCACTTATTTGAGCTTGTTCTGTTTTCCTGATACGTGAATTTACTGCTATAAATTTTCCTTTTAAGACAGCTTTCACTGCATCCCACAGGTTTCCATAAGTTGTATCTGCATTTTCATTTGATTGTAAATATTTTTATTTCTTTAATTTCATCTGTGACCCACTGGTTGTTTGAAGGTTGTTATTTAATTTCTATGTGTTGATGGTGTTTTTATAGTTTGTTTTGTCAATAATTACCAGTTTTATTGCACTATGATCAAGTTAGTACGCATAGGTTAATTTCACTTTGTTTGCATTTACTTAAGAGTGGTCTTGTGTGCTAATATATGGTCTCTTTTGGAGAATGTCCCATATGCAGCTAAGAAGAATGTGTATTCTCTTCTTGCTGGGTGAAACACTCTGTAAAGGTCTATCAAGTCAATTTCTTCACAAATTTGATTCAGTTCTGTTATTTCTTTCATGATTTTTTGCTTAGTTGATCTATGTGTTTGTGATAGTGGCATGTTAAAATCCCTCATTACTATTGTATTGTTGCTCAATTGATTTTTCATTTTGTTAAAATTTGTCTTATGAGGGAGGGTGCTCCTCCTCCTATATTGGGTGCATATCTATTTATAATTATTATCTTTTCCACTTGAAGTTTTTCCTTAAGTATGTAGTGACCTTTTTTTTTTTTTTTTTTTGTCTTTTTGAGACAGGGTCTCATTATGCAGTTCAGGCTGGCCTTAAGCCCACTTTGTAGCTCAGGCTGGTCTCAAACTCACAACAATCCTCCTGCCTCAGCCTCCCGAGTACTGGAATTACAGGCATGTGCCACCACGCCTGGCTTAAAGTGACTTTATTTTAAGTCACCTTTTTTATCTTTGGATGATTTTTGATTTGAAGTTGATATTGTCAGCAACCAGAATAGTTTCCCCTGCTTTTTTCTGATTTTCTGTGGCATGGAGGATTATTTGACTTTTAGATCTGTGCATTTCCTTTTAAATTAAATGTGTTTCTTATATGCAGCATATTGTTGGATTTTGTTTCTTAATCCACTCTACTAGTCTGTTTGTTTTGATTGGTGAATTGAGGCCATTTACATTGTTGGTTATAATTGATATGTATTGGTTTATCCTTGTGTTATTTTCCTGCTATAGGTTCTGTACTTTTTTCCTCTTTTTAATTACTTGCACTGTTTGGTGGTTCCTTTCTTTCTTTCTTTCTTTTTTTGCAGAATTGGGGATTGAACTCAGGTCCTTGTGCTTGCCAGGCAAGCACTTATTCTACTGAGCCATCTCCCCAGCCCCTCTGTTGTGTGAAGGTGTGATCATTTTTATCTTTTTAGAATATCTGTCAGTACTCTTTTTAGGGTTGGTTTGGTAGTCATGAATTTCTTTAGTTATTCTTTGTCATGGAAGGATCTTATTTTAACATTGAATTTGATAGTTTTGCAGGGTATATCAATCTGGGTTGGAAGTTATTTTCTTTCAGGACCTCACATACTTCTCTCCAAGCTCTTCTTGATTTGATGGCTTGTGTTGAGAAATCTGCCATGATTCTGATGGGCCTTCCATTATAGGTGATCTCTTTCTTCTTTCTAGCTGCTTTTAAAATTCTGTTCTTTTGCTGAATTTCTGAGATCTTAATTATCATATGTCTAGGTATAGATTTACTATGATTATAGCTGTGTGGAATTTTATATGCCTCACTTATCTGTATGTCAGTTTCTTATCTCATGTTTGGAAAGTTTTCTTCTAGTACTTCTGCACATAGCCTTTTTATGTTTTTTATGTTGTCTCCCACTGCTTCATTGACACCTGTTTTTCTTTGTATTGTCTTGTGGCTGCCGAATTGTTATTTCCTGGTTCCTTGTTAGTCTTTTATTTTATGTTCATTAGCTGCAACACTGTCTTTGAGGTCTGAACATCTTATCTTCAGTTTCCCAATTCCTTCCAGCTGTTTCCAGCCCCACCTTATCTTTAATTTCATTCAAGCAGTTTTGCCAGCTTTCAATAGAGTTCTTAATTTCCTGGATATCTGTTTGAATCTGTGCCATGCATTCTAATTCTTTCCTGTATTGCTCATTTAGTGTTTCCATCATTTTTCTATTCTCTATTTTTCTATCTTTGTCTTCTTTAGCTGTTGAGCACTTCTTTCACAGTTGTTACCTTTTCTTTTTGGACCTGAGACATTTCTGATCTTATTTCTTTTATAAACTGACAGACTTGTTTCTTTACTTCAGTTGCTATCATTTCAGAGATTTCAGGTGTGTAATTCCAAGTTCTTGTTGTCTTTGTCTCCTGGATTTGTTCTGAGTAGACTAGAGGATTGAAATTGCCTTTTGCTCTTGTTTTTGGCACTTCTGAAGTTCCCAGTAATCACCCAGACAGAGTCCCACAGGCTACCCAAAGTCTGCCAAAGTTTCTAAGGTCTTAAAAGTTTGGACTGGCACAAGCAGAAGTTCCATGCCTGCATGAAGCTTGCTAGAGTCCCACAAGGTGCCTAGAGTCTGCCACAGTTCTTAAATGCCTACTCCTTATCAAGTTGGCTACCATGTACATGTCTTCAGATTGGTTTTCAGATAGAAACATATACTTATTCTTAACATTTCACAACTTGAAACATTATAACACTGGTTTAACAATCCTGAAGAATCAATATTAAATCTATCAACATTATATTACATTAAAATAGCCGGGCATGGTGGCGCATGCCTGTAATCCCAGCACTCGGGAGGCGGAGGCAGGAGGATTGTTGTGAGTTCGAGACCAGCCTGAGCTACAACGTGAGCTTAAGGCCAGCCTGAACTGCATAGTGAGACCCTGTCTCAAAAAGACAAAAAAAAAAGACAAAAAAAAAAAAAAACATTATATTACATTAAAATCATAACACTGTGTCCCTGGTCCACCAAAGGCTTGTACAAAAGGCCTTTAGTTCATCTCTGGGAATTTCAAAAGTCCTAACAGTTTCAGCATTGCTAAAATGTCCAAGTCCCAACTTTTAGCTGTGAGCCCTGTACAAATGAAAACAAAGTTAAACACTTCCAACATACAATACACAAAATAAACATTTTCATTGCAAAAGTTATAAACTGGATACAAACGATTGGAACCAAAGCAAGTCCAAAATCCAGCAGAGCAAATATTAAGTCTTTTAGTTCCATATTCAACATCTGAGGCAATCTGTGGTAAATTGTGAACTCCATGTCTCTGTACCTCTGTGACATTTCTGATGGTTGTAGTGCCCATGGCTTCTCTTGGACCCATTTTGCTCCCTCCTGACAGCTTTTCTCAGACAATGCATGTTCCTGGTATTTCAAAATTTCTGGGGCCTCCACTACACCTTTGGCTTTACCCTCACCCCTTTGCATACTTCCTGACCAACCAGGCCTTCTGAAATCTAGGTACAAGCCTTCTTAACCCTACAACTCCTTCATTCTATATGTGCCCAAAACCAGTGCCAATGGATGATGCCAAGGTCTGTTGCTAGCTGGAGCAATAATCAGGCTTCTCTCACTGTTGGTTGAATGGGTTGAGCGTATGGATCACTCTGAATCCCATTCCGAGAAACAAATTTTCTATATCTGTGCCATTCTGGGATATGGTGCTCTTTGCCTCTCTCCTGAAAATCTTTTTGCTTTTGTAGTTTTGAGGATGCATAGGGTAGAGACTTGCTGCTTCTTATGATGCACTCAGGCCATCTTTTTTTATTTTCCTATTCCTTGTCAGCTATGGAGACCTCTTCTTCACTACCTTTACAGTCCACAGCGTCATTGGAACACTTTCTGACCAAACTCATGAAGTTTGAATCATCCTGCTGAGCTCTTTGCTCTTGATTCCCAATGTAAATCTGGCCAAAAAAAACCAACCACAGTCATACCATCACTTCAGCATTCAACTACCTTGAAATTTGTTCTGCCACATTAATTAGTTTGCCTCTTTTATTCTCAGTCTCAGACAATATCTCTGGACACAAGCCAGGCCACAGTACACATTGTCTGAACTCTAGCAGCCAGTGTAGTCCTTCCCTGTAGAAACATCCCAATCCTGGTCTTTATCGGCAGGGTTTATAACAGCCTCTTGATCTCCTGAGCTCTGATCAGCATCTCCATACACAACAACATAACGCATTCCAGTGCTACATTTTCAGCCACCATCTCCAAACCTTCCCAAACTCTTCCCTAAAAGGCTCTTGAACCACATGGGTTCTTGTAGTAACAGCTTCAACCCCACTCCTGGTACCAAATTCTGTCTTAATTACTTTTCTCTCGTCACCAAGACAAAATACCTGACACCCCAATTTTTTTTTTTTTATTTTACTTTTGTTTTATTGAAATACAAGTATCGATGAGATAGTTTTAAGATAACTTGACAAGATGGATTTCATAACTGACACCCAAAATTAAAGAAAGACAGATTTATTTAGCTTATGTTTTGTGGACGTTTCAGTCAGTATTCAGCTGGTTTCAAAGAAGCGTGGCATGGCACAGGGGTAACACTTCAAAGCAGCAGAAGACAGCAAAGCAAGAGCAATGGGGGTGGTGGTGGAAGGTAAGCCTCTTTTCTTGCCTTACAGGAACTCTGAATTTCCCTTATATTTTATAGTTTGAACTCTTTCTTGCAGGTTACCTGCCCACACCATTTCTGCCCTTTTCCACAACTTCAGGATGGGGATACTTAGCAAGTAAGGACCCTAGGTCCCTACTGAGTAGCTTAAACTTCTGAACTTCGCAAATTGACACAATGTCATTACAAAGAGAGAGAAATGAATAGCCCTCTTGTAGGTTTGCCTTTGCTGTCACTGGTAGACAACATGTGGAGACAGAGTACTGATCAGTGTCCAGCCATCCCAACAAGCTAGCAGTAGCTTTTTGGCCGAGTAGTAGATAATCTTAGCAAGCGTGCTTAGCTGGCCCCTCTCCAAGATGGCCCTTACCAGTCTCTCTCATGTGACCACTTAGCCCTCAGCCCTCCCTGCCAGCTAGTGCAGTCCTTCATGTCCACTGCTCCGTTTTATTGCTACATATCTGTGGAGGCCTCTAGGGTCACCAGCAGTCACTGTGTGTCTGAACATTTGAGTCTCATCTCAGGGAGACAGCGCTGCCAGTTACCTCCTTCCTCTTTCCATGGGCTTCAGTTCGTGCTTCAGATCCTTCCTGGATCCAGGGGGCACACTTCCTTCTTTCTTGTCTTCCCATATTCCAGCCTCTGGTCAGCAACTCTCAGTAGTTCTTTTCCTGATACTTACCATTCTGCCATCTTGGTGCTCCCTCTTGACTGGATATATTCTTATTTCATCTGTATTTTTGGAAGCTAAAATGTTCCACCCCCTGCTACTCTGGAGCATTTCTTTTAAGCTCTGACTTTCTGCATTTTTATTATGATAATGTTATGGTATAAGTGGGGTTCTCCCCCCTCCATTTATTGTTGGGCATGTCTGAGCTTCTTCATTCTTTGTAAGAAGTCTTTCATCACTTTTAGAGGTCTAGATACTTCATAAATACTGCTTCTATCAAAAAAAAAAAATGCTGCTTCTATCAAAATCTCTTCCTGGGCCTCCAGTTACATATGCATTGGATCACTGTGCCTCCCATGTCCCTTACACCCTTTTATTCTATTTTTCTTTATTTCTGTAGTTTAATCTTTTTAATCCACTTCCAAGTCACTGTCTTCTCTTGTATATTAAGAGTTCAACTGATGTATTTAAAAATACTTCAGTTGAACTATTAATTTCCCTTTTATTTTGTAGTTTTAAAATCCATTTTTTTTCCTTTAAATAAATTGTAGTCTGGCGAGCTTCTCCATCTTTAATTGATTTTTGTTTTAAAGTCCTCATGTATCTGAGTTATAGTGTATCTGAATTACTCTTCTCTTGTTGCTTGGACAAATACCCAGCACTCAAACTGAAGGAAGGAAAGGTTTATTTAGGTCACAGTTACTGGAGGTTTAAGGTCCAAGGCAGAGCATAGCATAGCAGAAAGCAGGGGGGTGGGGGTGGGAAGCAAGAACAAAAGAAGGGGTAGCAGCAGCTTTAGCAGCTCACTTCTCTCCTCACATTGAAATGCAAATTACCTGCCCCAGGGCAAGTGCAGCATCCACACCCACAAAAATCAAATCACAAACTCCAGAAGCCGCCCCAAGACTGCATGAGGCTTTGGAGGGACACCTTGACACAAACCATAATAACATAGTGTGTTATTTTCCCCCTGAATTTAAGCAAATAATCTTGCCTTATAGCATGCCACATAATTATTTTTTTTAATTTATTTTTTATTTTATTGAAGTACAAATATAAGACACCTTAACAAGACGGATTCGATAAATTAATACATTGCAAACTTTTCATACTGTTTTGGTATCGTACAAGGTGCATACATGATATTATACTTACAGATATTATTATAGCAGATGTCTCTTATTAGTAAGAGTGTAGCTATTTACTTATCTTATTTTTTATACCTGAATTTTATCAAAAATTCAGTAATTATTTTCCTAGTAGATGACCATAGTAGTAGAAGCTGACATAATATCCTGTCCAACTGCCATTAGTGCAAATCTTGCCTCTCATAGGATTATGTAGAAGTATAGCGTTATCTATCCCAACTGTACTGTCTATACACACACATCATGATTTTTTCTTTCTAAACCCCTTCCTTTGTCTACACCTGTCAAAGGTGGGCACTCCATTGTCATTCAACTAACTTAGGTGCTTGAACTCGACAACACAATCCAACACAGTCCAGCATTCCACAACAATAGTGAGTTATTCAAAGAACTTGTCGACCATAGCCATTTACCGCTCAGCTTAATATTATGGCCCCACGATGTATACTTCATTTTTATACTTTTCTGCTGGATGGATAAGCACATGTACTTTATATTTCTTATGTGGTCAGTGAAGTCCCCTCAGGGTTTATCTTGTAGTCTTGTACATTATCCTATAGATCCTTTGTGTCATCCATGTGGATGAGTCACAGCCAATGCTTGACCAATTTGCTCTCTGTGAGAGCTTGAGAGAAAGTTTTCTATCCATGTGACTCTCCCCAGGCACACTATAGGACTTCAGTCTCTTTCCTCTGTGGCTCCATAATCTCCTTGTTCAGAAAATTTGGAGCTCACCTGAGTTTCATGATGTTGCAGTACAGGTTCTCCTATGTCCTGAGTCTTCGCTGACCTTGAAAGGCTAGAGCCAAAATGTTGGCTGGCCTTGTGGCTCTTCTATTTAGAAATGGGCATCTGAGATGAATACACACTTCTCGGAGGACGAAATTAAAGAAGCAAATAAATATATGAAAAAATGCTCCACATCGCTAGCCATTCGTGAAATGCAAATAAAAACAACACTGAGATACCATCTCACTCCAGAAAGAATGGCTATCATAAGGAAATCAACCAACAACAAATGTTGGAGAGGTTGTGGAGAAAAGGGAACACTTCTCCACATAATTATTGTGACTCAAGAATTAAACTGTGTCAAGGCTTGTCTATTTTACATCTGATTCTTGGTGTTCCTAGACTACAGTCTTCCTGGGACTTCCAACTCTAAGTGTGTTCAAGTTCATCCTGAACATGTAGCCTTTTGTATTGCCAGCTTGAGGAGAGTATCATCTGAGACACCTTAGTTTAGGTTTGTTTTGTTTTTGAAAAAGTGGACCATTTTACCCTGTTATTTTTCACTCCCTATATATGGTCACATTTTAAATTTTTGTATGTGGCTCTGTCCTGGAGTTGGAGCTGATGCAGCATGTGGTGCTGGGGATTGAACTGTGGTCCCTGTGCTTGCCTAAGCAGGTGCTTTGGATCACTGGGCTATCTGGCTGGCCCAACACATTTTAATTCTTTTTTTTTTTTTTTGAAACAAAGTTTCACTCACTGTATGGTTCAGGCTGGTCTTCAACTTACCTTAGCCTAGGCTGGCCTCAAATTTGCAGTGATCCTCCTGCATCAATTTACTGAGTGCTGGGATTACAGATGTGCACCACTGGACCCTGATTCTAGCAATCTTTGCTCTGCAAAGCCATCGAATTGGTGAACAGTGTTCCATGGTCTTGCTTACCTCTTTGAGGTCCTTCACCACTGTCTTGTCAACTATTTCATGTGTTTGAGGTGGTTTTCTAAACCACCTTGGAAAATCATACCTGCATTTTAGGTATTTTTACATAAAATGTTGACCCTGTTACTGGAAACAGAAGTTCTTATTTCTTTCCATATTTTGTATGATTTTTACTACATTGAGAAGTTTAAAAGTTTCACTTAGCAAATCAGTCAGAAATTTGTATCATTTTAATTTTGTGCTATACTTAGGATATTTATTAAAATTATGGTTTTGTATTTAGCGGTTTATATGGAATTTATTTGTATGACTAGTATAAAGTTGTTCCTTTTAAGACTGAGAGCCAGTTTTTCCAACATTTAATGATTAAACTAGGTATCAGCAATGGCACCTAAAAAGCTAGCCTGCTTTTTTAAATAGTTTTATTGGAATGTAGCTATACCCATTTGATTAGTTATTCTGAATGACTACTTCTGTTTTATTCATCAACAGCACATTTAAGTAGGTAGCGTAGGAACTGAATAGTTCACAAAGCCTAAAATATTTGTCATTTGATCACTTAGGAAAGTTTATTGGTCCCTTGAGGAAAGTTTATTAGTCCCTTGATTAGATTATCCCTTTTCATTGATTTCACTTGGTATTTTAATATTTATTAAGTATGTGATGTATGTCTTCTATTTATTTACTTGGTATGTTCTTACAGTATCACTGTTACACTTATTGTAACTTAATACTACTGTATTTCATTGACCTTGAAAATACAATTTGTTTATTTAGACTTACTGAGATATAATGTATTCTATATATAGCAAAATCCAACCTTTTTATGTTGGATGCCTATGAATTTTAACAAATATGGTGATATAATCACTAAAATGAAGATAAAGAACATTTTCATCATCCTAAAAAGTTCTCTCATGTCTATCAACTCCTTCCTTCATTTTCAGGCTATGAGAAACAACTGTTCCTATCATTTTGTCTTTTCTAGAATATCATATAATTGAATCATATGCCAACTAACTTTTTGAGTATATTTTTTCATTTAGCATGATGTATTTTAAATTGACCCATATTGTTACATTCATGTTCATTCCTTTTTATTACTGAGCAGTTTGTTACTGCTGGATAGATAATTTGGGTTGTATCCAGTTTTCAGCAGTTATACTCAGTGGGCAGTAGAAACATTTGCTTACTTGGTTTTGCCTAAAGGATTACATGTTTTTGTTTTTCTTGGGAAAACAGCTAGGGATACAGTTATTGGGTCCTGTGATATAGTAAATATATATTTAGTTTATAATCAATTGCCAAACTATTTTCCAAAGTAGCTACACCAGTTTTTAGTTTAACCAGCAATGTAATGAATTTGCAGCTGCTTTCTATTTTCAAGAGTATTTAGCACGGTCAGTTTTATTTTATAATCTTAGTGATTTTAATGAATTAAGCATTAATAATTTTAAGTTCTAGAATGTATTCCTAATTGATGTTAAGTATCCTTTTTCCATGCTTGCTGTCTTAGGGGAAATGTCTGTCCACATATTCTACTTATAATTAGGTTGATTTCTTACAGTTGAATCATAATTTTTTATGTTCTGGATATTGTTTATCAGGTATTTTGTAAAATTTTGCCCCAGTGTATAGATTGTTTTTTTCACTTCATAACAGATTGAGGTATAGACCACAGGTTTTAAATTTTGACCAGGACTACTGAATGTTGTTTTTTTGTTTTGTTTTTTTTTAATGTTTTTGGATAATTTACTATTGTTGCATAAAAATTTATTACAAACTTTTGAATAACATGGCTGGCCATGGTTGCAAATGCCTGTAATCCCAACACTCAGGAGGATGACCACAAGTTCAAAGCCCGCCTGGACTATATAGTGAGACCCTGTCTCAAAAAACAAAAGGGAAGCTGGGTTTGGTGACCCAAGCTTGTAATACCAGTACTTGAGACAGGAGGATTGCCATGAGTTTGAGGCCAGCCTGGGCTATATAGTGAGTTTAAGGCCAGCCTAGACTTTATAGCAAGATCCTGTCCAAAAAAATAAAAACTATCATAGTTTTCATGGGCTGGATAGCTGAGCTATCTGGATCTTCTGCTTATGATTACAGTAGGCTGAATTCAAGGTTTTAGGTGAGCCACATTGCTTTATGGAATTTAGTATCCTCCCACATAGGGTGTTAGGCTGAATTCAGTTCTTTGTAATTGTATGACATAGTCCTTACTTTCTCACCAGCTGTCAACTAGAGTTGTTTTCAGCTTCTAGAAACCAAAATCTCTTTTCCTCTGTCCTTCCCTCTCTCTCTTTCCCTCTTTCTCAAGCCAGTGTCTCCTCCTGACTCTTCTTACTGCTTTTCTCTGAACTTTCTTTCAAGGAGCTTTCCTGTATAGATAAGACCTACCCACTCTAAAGGGGGAAGATTTGTACAGGGCAGGCCACTAGGTAGCAGGAAACTTAGGTGCCACCTGCTGATGCTGTGCATCATCATATGGTTTGAACTTTTTTTTTTTTGGTCAATCTGAGAAATTGTTGGTTAGTGCAAAGTTGTGAAAACTTTGTTTTATTTTATTTTCTTCCACAAATTTACTAGTTTTGTGCTTACATTTAGATCATTCTTTTAGTGTATAGTGACAACTTGGTTCACAAACTTGTTTACAGGTTTTGGGAAAGTAACCATGTTTGTGTGGGGAATATGGCTGTGGTTGTATTTGTCACCTTATGTGGAGTTGGTGAATAGAAAAAAAAAATTGTGAAATGCTTTTGTTTAAAATTGGATTGCTGGGTCTGGGGAGATAGCTTGGTAGAAGAAGCACTTGCCTGGCAAGCACAAGGCCCTGAATTCAATCCTCAGTTCTGCCAAAAAAAAAAAAGGTTGTCTTTCTAAAATTGAATTGCTTGCAAGCAGCATTTGTAAACTGGGGTATCACTGTGTATGTGCTTATGCATTGAGATATAATTCACATACCATAAAATTGATCCTTAAAGTGTCTGATACCTTTTAAAATATATATTAGTTATATATCTACTGCTACTATCTTAATTTCAGAACATTCTTATCAGACCCAAAATGAACTCTAAATGTGTTACTCTCTATTTGTTCCCACCAATTCATTAACGACTAAGTTTCCTATTTTTATAGATTTGCCTAGCAGAGACATTTTGTTATTAAGGTAATTATATAATATTTGCTATGTTGTCCAGAGTAGCCTTGAACTCAACTATGTAGTCCAGCTTTGCCTTGAACTCAAGACAATCCCTCTGCCTCAGCCTCCCAAGTGCTGGAATGATGGGTGTGTACCATCATGCCCAGGTTGCCAGCATCTGTTTATTTCATCTTTCTTAGTTTTTGTTTCTTTTATTTTGAGGGACTGGTGTTTGGCTCATACACCATTTAAAACTTTTCCTAGGAGGGAAAACCTTTAATCTTATATGTCTTTGTCTCCAGTTGCATTCTTTGTTCTTGTCTCAGTTACTCTTCTCTCATTGCTGTGACAAATACCTGATACCTAGAATTAAGGAAAAGAAGGTTAGTTGAGGTTTCAGTGTATACTCAGCTGGCTCCAAGGCAGAGTAGCACATGCTGGAGGGCAGCCATTCATGGCAGTGGTAAACAGCAAAACAGCAAGAGCAAAAAGGTGGAGTAGCAACAACAATGGCAGCAGAGAGCAAGTCTGTCTCTCTTATGTTGCATTCAGTCTACACCCAGGCTGGGGTGTAGCATTCACACCTATAATGCCAGCAGCACTGGATCATGAATTAATTACAAAATGTAGAAGTCTGTGTCATGACTGCATGAGGCTTTGGGGGAACAACTAGATATAAACCATAACATTCCATCCCTGGGCTGCCAAAGACTTGTGTGCATCCCTTTGTGCAAAGGCATTTTAGTCCATCTCTAAGAGTTGCCAAAGTCCTAAAAGTTTCAGCATTGCTGAAAAGTCCAAGTCCCCAGTCTCCTCCAAGACCTAAGGCAAACTCTTAGCCCTGAGCCCCTGTACAAACAAAAAGTTAAACACTTCCAACATTGAATGGCACAAGATAGATGTTCCCATTCCAAAAGGTACACATGGCAAGATACCAACCATTGGGGCAAAGCAAGTCCAAAATCCATAAGGGGCAACATTAAGTCCTGTAGTTCCATGTGGAACATCAGCAGTAAATTGTGAGCTCCATTTGGCTCTACCTGTATGGCTCTGCTGCTCGTAATAGCTTCCATGTGTTCTCTCTCAGGCCTGTTTTGCTCTCTTCCTTGCAGCTTTTCTTAGGTGATCCACATTCCTGGATTTTCCGAACTTCTGGGGTTTCCACTGAATAGGTGTCTCACAGCTTTAGACACTGCCCTCCCTGGGGCACACTGCCTGCCTCCCAGGCCTTGTGAAATCTAGGTGCCTTCTTAACTTCAGAACTCCTGTATTCTGCAAGGACCTAAAACCAATGCATTTGGATGATGCCAAGCTCTGCTGCCAGCTGGAGCAGTAGCAGGGCTTGATTCTCTCTTGGCTGTAGGGGTTGAGTGCCTGGATCACTAAGCACTCTGAACCTGATTCCCAGGAATAAATTCTCCATGCCAGCGCCATTGTGGATCCTGCTGTGGCCACTGCTACCATTCTGGAGCATAGGGCTCTGTGGCTTTCCTCTCAAGGCAAAGTCCCTCACCCTGGCAAGTCTGAGGCAGCAAAGGTTAGAGACCTGCTGCCTCCAGTGATGCCCTCAGGCCATGCTTTCTGTTCTCTTGTTGCTTTTTAACAATGGAGATCCTCAGCTCTATCTTTGCATTCTACAGCTTTATTGAAGTTTCCTTTCTGGACAAACTCACAACAGCTTAAATCATCCTGCTGGACTTTTTACTCTTGATTCTCATCATAAATCTGACTAAAAGCCCCCAACAATAGCCATGCCACTGCCTCAATATTTGACTGCTTTGAAATTTTTCTTACCAGATTAATCAGTCTACCAAATCTCAGTCTCAGGCAAAATCTCTGGACATGAGCAAAATGCAAACAAAACTTTCTGCCAACCCATATGCAAATCATCCAGAGTCCAACATCTAATGCAGTTCTTCCCAGCAGAAACCTCCATAGCCTGGTCTTTACAGGCAGGCATCCTATCAGACCTCTGGTCTTATTTTTTTTGGTCTTTTTGAGGCAGGGTCTCACTATGCAGTTCAGGCTGGCCTTAAGCTCACTTTGTAGCTCAGGCTGGTCTCGAACTCACAACAATCCTCCTGCCTCAGCCTCCTGAGTGCTGGGATTACAGGCATGCACCACCACGCCTGGCAGCCCTCTGGTCTTCTGAGCTCTGACCAGAATCTCCCATACAGAGCAGCCACTGTTCCACTGCTTCTCTTTTAGATGACATCTCTAAACCTTTCATATCTCTTCTCATAAACCATTGCCAAAAACTTATAATCCACATGGTCAGGTTTAGCCACAGCAATGACCCCACTCCTGATATGAAATTCTGTTTCAGTCCTCCTCTTTTGCTGGGACAAATACCTGACACCCAAGATTAAGGAAGGAGAGGTTTATTAGCACACAGTTAATGGAGGTTTCAGTGTATATTTGGCTGTCTCCAGGGCAGAGTGCCACATGGCTGAGGGCACCTATTCATGGCAGTGGCAAATAGTAAAACAGAAAGAGCAAAAGGGTGGGGTAGTGACAACAATGGCAGCAGAGAGCAAGTGTATCTCTCATGTTACATTCAGGCTCTCTGCCTCAGGCTGGGATGTAGCACTCATACCCATAATCCCAGTAGCTCTAGATCCTAAATTAATTACAAAGTGTAGAAGCCTACCCCATAGCTGCGTGAGGCTTTGTGGGGACAACTAGACACAAACTATAACAGTTTTGAAGTCTATTTATTTGGTACATACTCATTTATTTTTGGATGACTAGCTCCACCCTCCCTGGGGCAGGGCTGCTGCTGCATGTGGTGCCAAGAGATCGAACCATGGTACCTAAGCTTGCCTAAGCAGTGCTTTAGACCACTGAGCTATCCTGTTGGCCCCTTTATTTTTTAAAATATGAATGTTTGCATGGTTTATCTTTCAGCCTTTTACTGTTAGCCAACTTTATGTCTATTTTAAATACATATATAAAATATAAAGAATTGGTGATTAAAAATGTTTTATAATTAAAATTTTATTTTTTTAGTGAAAAGAAGAGTTAATGTTTAATTGCTTGATCAGTCTTGCATGCCTATATTTGATAATCTGAGCAACAAATCTGGTAACAATATGTAATATATCATTACATAAAATAAACCATTGTTAATTTTTTAAAATTTTATTGAGAAAAAAATTGCAATGAGACACCTTCAAAGCAAGTTGGCAGGAGAGTTACAACAATTAATTACATTGCACATTGTTGTCTTTGTAGTAGTCATTCATAGCACAAGATGCAGACACGATATCCTGTCCAAACACTATTAGTACAAATCTTTCTTCTTATTGAGTTAAGAGAAAGTAGCTATATATCTATCCTAACTAAAAATAAATAAATAAAAATAAAATTTCTAAAGTCACTGTGTTTAAAGAATTTCATTATTTAATTGTTGTTTTATGGGAAAATATTGTAAATATAGTGTGTGTGTGTGCGTCCAGGGTCTCACTGTGCAGCTTGGACTCATAGTGATCCTGTTTTCAGACTTCCTAGTGCTGGGATTATAGGCACACACCACCACGCCTGGACTCCATGGCCACTTCAGCATGCTGGAAGGCAGGGCCAACATGACATGTGGTACCAGGGATCAAACCCTGGCCCCTGCACTTACCTAAGCAAGTGCTTAGTCTGCTGAACTGTCTCATTGGCCCTTATAAACATTTTTGTAGCTGAGTTAGGGTGAGTCTCTAATGTTCTAGAAATTTTAAATATAAGCATTGTTAATTGAGTCTTAATGCTATCTCACATGACACGTTAAGGTTAGTTTAGGCCAGGGGCATGAGGGAAGCTAGTTGCATTTTGTTTTGTTTTTCTAAAAGTTGTTTGCTATTGGTTTTTGAAAAACAGGACATCTTTTCACACATGGAAATGGGAGAGATTTCTACAATAATTTTTTTAGAAGGCAAAACAGCCTCCAATTGGAAATATTTTTATTTGGGTTTTTTGTTTTTGTTTTTTTAAAATAAAAAGGCTTTCAAAACAAATCAATGCCTTCTCTGCTTTGGTGTATGTTTGGCTGTGAGAATGAGTCAGAAGGTCTTGGCGGCTCTGGTGCCTCCTCAGTGATTCAGAAACTCTTGGCCTTTTGCCATTCTTGTCTCTGTCACTGTAGAGGGAGCTACCACTGTCTGGAGTCAACTGTAGCAACGACTTTTAAGTGGCCTCCCACCCTCCAGCCCAGCTCATCTGTCTTTCCATTGCTGAAAACTTTAGTATATTCAGTCTCAAGATGGAGTCTAATGTGGCCTCAATGCTTTGCTACTTGCTTTTGGGCCTCCACTAACAGCTAACAAGTAGCCAGGATCACAGGTGTATGCCACTGCACTGTCTTCCCTTTTAACTTGTGTGGACGCTACTCGCCTCTATTTTAGAGGGAAAAGGGGCTTTCTTTTTTCAATATTGAGATTGAACCCAGGGCCTTTGTGTTGAGCTACATCTCCACCAGCCATAATTTTGAAAGAGGATCTTGCTGAGTTGCCCAGGCTGAGCTCAAACTTATAATACTCTTCCTTCAGCTTCCAGTAGTGCTGAATTCACAGGCATGTACTACCATAGCTACACAGAACCCATTTCTTATCTAGCCAGCATTTAGTTATTGAACTTTCTTGGTCATACACAAAATTCTCCAATAAACTTCTAGGGACAGCTAAACTCCAAATGTATTCATCCTGCTATTACCTTCTGCAAAGTACAACCTATGTCTTTTTTTTTTTCCCAGAACCTGGGATTGAGGTCAGGCCCTTGCTCTTGCCACTCAAGCGCCTATTCTACTGAGGTATCTCCAGCCCCCAACCTACATTTTTGAAGTAGTTTTCTTGTTGTTTTTGTTTTTGTTGTTTTGAATAGAGTCTTGCTGTGTGGTGCAGGCTGGCCTTGAACTCATGGCCATTTTTCTGCCTCAGCCTCCCAAGTGCTGCTGGGTTAAAGTAATTATTTTGTGTGGGGTGGTGGGTATGGTTTAGGGCTTGAGACAGGGTCTTAACATGTAATTCAGGTTGGCCTTGAACTCAGAGTTGTCCTCCTGCCTTCCTAGTGCTAGGATTATAGGCATGGACCATCACCACCCTGCCTGAAGTAAAATTATTTTTGGGACAGGATCTCCTTATGTAGTGCACGCGGGCCTTGAGGTCATTTTGTAGCCTAGGCTTGCCTTGAACTCGTGGCAATCTTCCTGCTTCAGGCTCCTCAGTGCTGGGAATTTGGGGCTATGCCACCACGCCTAGCTACTGAAGTAAATTTCTTATAGAAAACATAGTTAATATGATTAATTTACTTAGCTAGTCTTGTTTTTCTTATTTGCTATGGATTCTTGGAACTTTTTAAAATTCTGTTTTGGTTTATTTTTATTTATATAGTTTGAGTATACATATTATATAGCTTTCTTAGATGCATCTCTAGATGTTATAGTGTATATACATAACTTTTCTCAGTCTACTGAAATAGTTTGACAAGTACAGAAATTGTTTCCAATTATTTAAGTCCCTTTATCCTTATTGACTATTTTTTCATTTTACTTTTATTTTTAGTACATTTGTAATACATGTTTGTGTTCTTTGTGTGGAGTTGGTACATGTACGTCATATAGTTAAATTCTTTTTTTCATCCCCTTTCCCTTTCCTCCATCCCTAAATCCCCTCCTCCTTTGAGAAAGATCTATTTCCATTATTCATATATATATATATATATTATATATATATATATATATATTTTTATTTTTTTTTATTTTTTTTTAATTTTTTTTAGAATCAAACTCAGGACCTCTTGTTGCCAGGCAGGCACTGCACCACTGGGCTATATCCCCAGCCTTCTATCTTTGATTTTACTCTTTATTTTATACTTTGGATTTCTCATATAGGAGAAACCGTAAGATATTTGAGCTTCTGTGTCTGATTTATTTCACATAACATTATGGTCACAAAGTATTCATTTTCCTACAGATTACCCACATTCATCTTCCTTTTGTCAGAACAATGCTCATTAGAGCTCTAATGTGCAAATACCGTCTTCTTTCATCTGTTCAAGATTTAGCTGTTATGAATTATGCTGCTATAAAATGGGCATACATGTATTACTGTGATATAATGTCTTTAACTTTTTTGGGAAGATATCTTGTGAGAGAATAGCTGGTTCAAATGGAATTTCAAGTTTCAGTTTTTTAGGACTCTCCACACTAATTTCTATAGTGGTTGTACTAGTTTACATTCCCACCAGCCATCTAGAAGGGTTCCTCTAGAAGGAACCCTTGCAGCCTCTACAGTATTCATTACTATTTTATTTCTTGATGATGGTCATTCTTTCTAGGGTAAGATGATTCTCGTTGTTTTAATTTGCATTTCTCTAATAGCCATCAATTTGAGTGTTTGTGTGTGTGTTATCTATTTTACTTCTGTGAAGTGTATTTATTCATTTTGTTTGCCCATTTTTTTTATTCTTTTGAGGGAGAGTTTAATTTTAGTTCTTTGTATAGTCTAGCTATTAGGGATGGCTGGCAAAAAATTGTTTTCCCATTCTGTAAGTTGTCTATTTTTCTTGTTTCTTTTCCTATGGAACAGCTTTTTAATTTGATATGATCCCATTTGTTGATTCTTGGTATTATTTCTGTACACCCAGGGTTCAGTTCAGAAATCCCTAGTTTTACTTAAAAAAAAAAAAATATTACATAATGATAACATCTTTATATACATAGTGGTAACATTCATCATAGGGAATTTGTACCTATACATGGTATATCTTGTTTCTTCATTTTTTTCCCCCGAGTATATGTTTAGTTTTTCTGAATGCTGTTGTGATTGGTGGCTTTTTTTCCCCCTAATTCTTTCTCAGTAGGTTCATTATTAATGTTCAGGAGTGCTATTTACTTTTGAATGTTTATTTTGAATTCTACCATATTACTGAATTCGATTATTAATTCTAAAAGTCTTTGGAACTTTTTGTGTGTTTCCTATGGAGAGGATCATGTCATATGGAAATACTGGTAGTTTGACTTCTTCCTTGTATATATGCCTTCAATTTTTTTTTTTTTTTTTTTTTTTTTTTTTTTTTTTTTTTTTTTTTTTTTTTTTTTTTTTTTTTTTTGGACAGCTGTGTTGAACAGAAGAGGTAATAGTGGACATCCTTGTCTTATTCCTGACTTTAGAGGGAGAACTTTCGGTTTTTCACATTTTATTGCAATGTCCACTAGATTTTTATAAATGGCTTTTATCTGATTAAGACAAGGTCCATCTATACCTAGTTTCTTCAGTATTTTTATCATGAAAGATACTGGATTTTGTCAAAGGCTTTTTCTGCATCTATTGAGATGATTATCTGATTTTTGTTTTTGCCTCTTTCTATGATGTTTTACAACCCTGCTTATATGTTTTAATTGATTTGCATATGTTGAACCATACTTGCATCCCTGGGGTAAAGCCTAATTGATCATCATATACAATCTTTTTGATGAATTACTGCATTCTGTTTGCCAGTATCTTGTTGAGGAGATTTTCATCTGTATTCTTTAAAAAGACTGGTCAAGCCGGGCGTGGTGGCGCATGCCTGTAATCCCAGCACTAGGGAGGCTGAGGCAGGAGGATTGTTGTGAGTTCGAGACCAGCCTGAGCTACAAAGTGAGCTTAAGGCCAGCCTGAACTACACAGTGAGACCCTTCCTCAAAAAGACAAAAATAAAACAAGGAATAAATAAAGGTTTCTTAAACTTAAAAAAAAAAAAAATAAAAAATAAAAAGACTGGTCAGTAGTTCTTTTTTTTTTTTTTTAATTGGATTCTTTGGTTTGGAATCAGGATAATGTTACCTCCAAGAATGACTTTGGACATACTACTTCCCTTTTAATATCATTAAAAATCTTGAGGAGTGTTGGTCTTAGAATTTCCCTGAAGTTATTATAGAATTTAATTTACTATTGAACCTGTCTGGGCCTGGGCTCTTCTTAGTGAATTTTTTTTTCTATTAATGCTCTCATTTATTTCCTCTTACTGAATTATTCAGGGTTTTTAAGTCTTCTTGGTTCAGTTTTGGTAATTCATAGGCATATAGGAATCTATCCATTTCCTTTGAACTCTCCATGTGGTTGGAACACAGGTTGATAAGTAGTTATTAATAATTTCTTTCATTTCATCAGTGTCCCTTATGATTGCATCTTTTTCATTTCTAATTGATTTGGGTTCTCTCCCCTCCCCCCCACAAAAGAAACAACTCTATTCATTAATTCCTTGAGGGCTGATTTATTTGTTGCTTCAATTTGGTTTTTATTGGTTTCTTTGTTGTAGTATGATCTGATAATATACATGGTATAATTTCAAGTCTGTTATATTTACTTTACCTTGCTTCATATAAAAGGATAACTGTATTGGCTTTGGTGAGTTTAAGGAGAGTGTAGAAGAAAAGAAATGGAAAGAATATATTATATCTTCTGTGTATTCACTAACATGATCCTAGGAATACATTTGTATGTCATTGAATTTATAAAGATGAATAACAAAGGCTTTGTCTTATTGAGAGGAGAACATTATATAATGTCAGAGTAAGTGCTATACAGAATAATCATATGAAGCAGGGATTGGGGGAAAATCATAGAGTTAGAAAAATGAAGCAAAACTTTATAGGGAAAGTGCAGGGTTTGGTCAGCTACACTTCATAGACTGTTTTTGTGAATAGTTTTAGATAGCTTTCTGATGCTTTCAAGTAGATAGGAAATAGGTAAGAAACTATTATTGATAACTATTAGAAATATTTAATGATACTTATTATAGTGAGGGATGATCAACAGTAAAAATGTGGCTAACTAGAAGTTAGTCTCAAAAGAATGCAATGGTAATATATATATATATATATATTACATACATAATGTATATATATGTATATATAAAGTTCGATAGAAATGATACCTTATTGATGGTTGTTGTTCATTTTAACTGTTAATCCGCCTACTTACCTATTTTATTCCGAGTAATTTAAATTTTAAGTTTCTTTTTTTCTTAAAGCCAGAGAGAGCAAGAAGACCCATTTCCAGGCTGAATAATACTAGTTCAGTAAGGCATAGAACCAGGCATGGTGGTACACGCAAGTAATCCTACCAATGGGAAGGCTGAGACAGGAAGATCACCATGAATTTAAGGCCAGCCTGAACTACATAGCAAGACCCTGCTTCAAAAAAAAAACCAGGGGCCGGGGGGATGGCTCAGTGGAATAAGTGCCTTCCTGGCAGGTACAAGGGCCTGAGTTCATTCCCCAGTTCCACCAAAAAAAAAAAAAAAAAAAAAACAGAGCCTGGGGAGATAGCTCATAGAATAAACGCTTGCCTGGCAAGCACAGGGTCCTGAGTTCAATCCCTGGTACTGCAAAAAAACAAACAAACAAAAATAACAACAAAAAAGGGTGTAGAGGTGGCCTATCCTTACTTATAGTTTTCTAATTTTTTCCTTTGCTAGCCAAGAAAGATCAGGAAGGTGGAGAAGAAAAGAAATCTGTGCAAAAGAAAAAAGTAAAGGAATTAAAGGTGCTGGATTCAAAGACTGCCCAGAATCTATGTAAGTAACTGCAATCCCACCTATTTGAAATGTGAAGGCATTCTCAGGAATTTAATTCTGTTTACTCTAAGCTTCCATTTATTGAATTCTTGCTGTATCGGAGGCATTGAGTAGTGAATTTCCAATACTGAGTTTGATCCCTATGGGTTGGTAAGTATCCAATTTATGACAAAGAAACAGGTTAAGATTTTTAGGAATTTGGTCATAAATCTGGTAGGAGCAGCCTAGGCTGTCTTACTTCAAAGCCTTTACTTTTTGCATTGTATTCACAGCAAAGCATTCTAGCCTTAGTACATTTGTTTCTATCTCATTTTTTGATAATGAATGCAAGTAATATTTTGACTTTAATTAAATCTAAAATTACTTTATTTATCTTTATATATTTGATACAAGGTCTCACTACACAGCTCAGACTCATAGTGAACCTCCTGTTTTCAGCCTCCCCAATGCTGGGATTACAGGCGTACACCACCACGCCTGGTCTTTGTGGTGGTTCAGGGTGCTCAGGAGCAGGGTTGGCATGGCATGTGGTGCGGGGGACTGAAACCTGTTTCGGTGTTTGTCTAAGCAAGTGCTTAGTCTGCTGAGCTATCTCACCAGCCCCTAAAATTACTTTTTTAATTTAGAGTAAATGAGGTAAATCTTGTCTTCTGAGTGAGGTCAGAAATTCTGTAGTTATATTCTGAGCTTGCTACCTATACTTAGAACTTTAATTGGCAGAAATTATTCAGATCAGAAATTGCTCTGTAAATTTGATAGAAGTAATACCTTACTGATGGTTGTTGTTCATTTTAACTATTAATCCACCTACTTACCTATTTTATTCCTAGTAATTTAAATTTTAAATTTCTTTTTTTCTTAAAGCCAGGGCCTCATTGGATAGTTCAGGCTGGCCTTTACCTCATTTATGTAGCCCAGCCTGGGCTACATAACTCACAGCAGCCCTGCTTCAACCTCCCAAGTGCTGGGATTACAGAAATGTACCAACGCACCCAGCATGAATTTGAATTTCTATTCAACACATATTTGATGGTCTGCATTGTGACAAGCTCTAGGAGACACATACTAATCCAGAGTTTAAAGTGTACACAACCTGTAAAATTCACTCATAATCTTGGGATGTGGTTATTGTCCTTATTTTTCCAAATAAGAAACTAAAGTTCACATGTTATAATTTGGCCAAAGATATACTAATAAGTATTACATACTCATAAGTAAAGTCAGTGATATGAAGAAAGCAGTATGTAAGACTGTAATGCAGTACATTGTCTTCCTAGTGGAGTGATATTGATAAGGAAAAAAGAATTAAGACAGGAAATCGAGATTAGTTCATAATAAGATGGCCTGGAAGAAGAAACTTATGGCAAGTGCAAGGAGCTGGGTTCAGTCTCTCCAGTACCACATGCCATGCTAGTCCCAGAACCCCAAGTGTGCCATGCAGCCCCAAACCAGCATGGTGATGCACGCCTATAATCCCAGCATTGAGAAGGCTGAGACAGGAGAATCAGTATGAGTCCGAGCTGTGTAGTGAGACCCTGTACCAAATACATGAATGAATGAATGATTTTCTTTTTCCTTTTATTTATTTATTTATTTTTTGTTGTTGTTGTTGTATTTTAGGGAAGGCCTACAGGGTGTTCAGAGTCTCACTACTAGATCAGAGTCATAGTTGATCCACCTGTTTACAGCCTCCCAGGAGCTGGGATTATAGGTGGTGCCATCATACCCAGTCTCAATTGCTATGGGGCCAGCACAGCAGAGCTGAGCTATTTGGCCAGACCTTGAATTTAAAAAAAAAAAAAAAAAAAGATTTTCCTTATTAGGGAGATGTGGTATTA
The DNA here is from genome assembly GCA_004027165.1 of Ctenomys sociabilis. Lineage (NCBI taxonomy): Eukaryota > Metazoa > Chordata > Mammalia > Rodentia > Ctenomyidae > Ctenomys > Ctenomys sociabilis. Next base: position 27,661 of record PVKA01003580.1, read on the forward strand.
GTGAATGAGAGGTGGTGGGTGGAATCTTATATAGAGTACATGCACTCGGTAGGTAAGTGCCATTTTTTTCCTTAGTTTGTGGGGGAAAAAAATAAATGAAAATTGTGAGTCAAGAAAAAATACGACTTTTCAGATTGTTGCAAAATGAGGCTGGCCAAATAGTTCAGCAGATTAAAGCACCTGCAAGTGCAGTGGCCAGGGATTCGATCCCTGGGCATGTGGTCTCTCCCCACACACATAACACACACATGCTGAGACAACAATTGAGGCAACAATAGATAACCCTGAGGGTATCTGACTAACCTTATCTGATACAAAAGTTACATTTTTTTGTTATATAGGTCTTAACCGTCCAGCAGAAAAGTATAAAAATGGAGGTGTATACAGTAAAGTCATATTAATATGATGAGCTGTGAATCACTCAAGTCAACAGCTTCTGTGGATAACCCGCTTCTATTGTGGACTGCTGATCTGTGTTGGATTGTTTTATTTAAAACAATTAGCCATCCATGTTATGAAAATCTGTAACATATGTATCATTGTATGTTATCCTGTTTATGTCATTTTTTCTTTGTTTTTGCTTGTATTTTTTACTCTTCAAGTTAAAATACAAATAAATTTAAAGAAAAAGCAGGCAGATCACTGAGTCCGATCTAGGAGTGAGACCCTGAACACCCTGTAGACCCTTCTCTAAAAATACAACAACAATAATAATAATAACATTGCTGCAAAATGAAAAAGCTGAGAGAGAAATGTTGAGTCAAGAAAGTTCTGTTTGTTTTTACTTTTTGTGGTACTGGAGATGGAGCCCAGGACCTGTGCACTGCGCTGTATCCCCAGCCTTTTATTTTTGAGACAGGGTCTTGCTAAGTCACTAACTTATCTAGGCTTGTTTCAAACTTTGAATCTCTGACAACATCCAATCACAGTGCTAGGATCATAGGTGTGTGCTTGGCTTCTTTTAAAATAGGAGACCTGACTGTGTAGATACACAAGGGCATTAGAGCCATCTCTTATGGTGAAACATAAGAAAGGGTTGAGTACATGGAGATACACACTTGGACATACATATGCACACATGTATATCAGTACATACTGACAAGCTTAGGATTATTCACACACTTTTCTTCTAGGTGATTCCAAAGTAGTTCTTCCTAAACCTTTTTTAGTTTGAACACCTAGTGCTCAGTTTTTAAGTGGCAGAGGAGAATGCTGACCAAGTAATTTTATTGTGTGTTTAGTTTTTCTCAGGGAAGGAGTAAGGTCTTAAAACAAAGAAAATTGGTGGGACAGTTGGAAGATTGGTTATATGGGAAGATAGGTGGGAGAGAATGAAGTTAGGAAACACAGGAATTGCTAAGTAACCAGAGCCCCAGCTATCATTGATGTTGCTTCAGATGCATAGACTGATCTGCATTAGCCTAGTGTAAGAGCAGAGAAATTAAATATTGGGTTAGGCACAAATGGAAGGAACAGATAGCAAGAGAATAATAGTAGTGGCAGTAAAGGTAGGAATAATAGAAAGACAGTAAAGTAATTAGACTATATGGTCTCAACAGCTGGATGGAACTGACACAGAGAGAGCAAATGGAGCGCTCAGAAGACTAGAGAGAGCTGAGCTTCTCCTGATAAGATCAAAGAGGCAACAAGGGGCCAAGAGATGGCTCAGTCAAATAAGCGCTTCCCAAGCACAAGGGTCTGAGTTCAATCCGTAGTTCCACCAAAATAAATAAATAAATAAAATAAAAAGATCAAAGAGGCGGAGATTAGAAAATGAGAGAACTTGGTTAAGGCAAGGGAGAGAATTGAGGGAATAAAAAGTCAAGTTATATCATGTACAGGTACAAATTTTCTATGATGAATGTGTTATATTTACTTGAGATGTACCAATAAAGTTAATTAATAAATAAAGGAAAAGAAAAGAAGAGAACTTGAAGGAAAGGAGGATATGTTTTTATGAATTGGTCATGGTGGTTTAAGGACTGGAGTAAGTCAGTCAAGCATGGTGTCATGTACCTGTAATCCCAGCTATTTGGGAGGCTGAGGTAGGAGGATCACAAGTTCAGAATCAGCTTGGGCAATTTAGCAAGACCATATCTTAAAAAAATGTGGTGCTGAGAAGTAGAGGCCTTGCCTGGCATACCTGAGAAGCTGGCTTTGATCCCCAGCACTGGGGATCAGAAGAAAAAAAGAGGGAAGATCAAGGCAGTGGAAGCTTTGAGGATAGAATCTTGGGAGGGGAAACTAAAACAGAGTGGGGTGAAAGGCTATATATAAAGAAGATCAAAGACTTCCTGTGTGAGCAAAAGCAAGGAATTGTGATGTTTGTGGAATGTGATGTGTGGAACAGTGTGGCTGGTGTGTGACAAACGTGGGAATGAGGCAGCTTAGATGCTAGGTTTGGAGCTTGTGCTTTAACTGAATAGATAGAGTGACTTTCAAAGCACTTTCTTGGGAAGACTATCCAGCATAGGCTTGTATGATGGGTTGGCACAGGAAAGAGACTGAGAAGAACATGTCTTTCCTCTTCTGGCAGCAATTTTTTTGGGTTCCTTCCGCATGCCCTATCAAGAGATTAAGAATGTCATCCTGGAGGTGAATGAAGCTGTTCTGACGGAGTCTATGATTCAGGTAAGGAGCAGAGTTCTCCTGCAGGAGCTGGCTCCCCTTCATAGCTCTACTTGGCCTCTGCTTCTCCTTCCCTAGATGAGGAGGGACCTCCTCTAGCCTTGTTGACTTAAAAAAGTAGCTTTAGAGAAACGTGACATTCTCTGGTGGTCAGGTGATTTCAACATATTTCCTAAAAGTCCTGCTCTCTTATTGGCTATTCTCGCACCCTTTCACTGTCCCATATTTTCTTTGAAGTAGTCCTTGGCAGAGTGTGGGACTGGTAAGAGATAAAGTGCCTTAGACTTTAGTTGTCAGCTCATCTTCCCCTCAACCAGAGATGCTCTTTATTCTGTCTTACAGAACCTCATTAAACAAATGCCAGAACCGGAGCAGTTAAAAGTGCTCTCTGAACTGAAGGATGAGTATGACGATTTGGCAGAGTCTGAGCAGTTTGGCGTGGTGGTGAGTGGGGCCGTGGTGCTCCTCTCTTCTCTGGTCCCCTTGTTCTCTTTGCTCTGGAGACCAGCCTACACACTTGCTCCTTACCACTTGTCTGTTTTTGAATCTTTCTTTTCTTTCTTAGTACATGTTTGCACTACATAATGAATATATGTACTAACACATTTAATGCTTTTTACATCCCCTCCCTCCCTCTTCACTCCTTGCCATTTGCAAAAGATGCATATCCTAGTGTCTTATTATTTTTTATTTTGCCCTTTTATTTATATTTGCGTTTCTCATGTAACAAATCATGTGATATTTACACTTGTGTCTGATTTATTTCACTTATCATCATCTCAAGGTACATACATTTTTCTACACGTGACTCAAGTTTTCCTATACATGACTCCTTTTTTAGAACAAAGTAGTACTCCATTGTGTATAAATACCTTTTCATCTGTTGATATCAATTCCATTGACCCTGTCTTTCTCTCATTATTCTGCTCTGCTCTGCCACTTTGGTCCTCACAAAGGAGGCTTCTATGAGCTATAATGACCTGCTTATCTTCCCCGCTAGATGGGTACGGTGCCCCGTCTGCGGCCTCGCCTCAATGCCATCCTCTTCAAGCTACAATTCAGTGAGCAAGTGGAGAATATCAAGCCAGAGATTGTATCTGTCACTGCTGCTTGTGAGGAGTTACGCAAAAGTGAGAGCTTCTCCAGCCTCCTAGAAATTACCCTCCTTGTTGGAAACTATATGAATGCCGGCTCCAGGAATGCTGGTGCTTTTGGCTTCAATATCAGCTTCCTTTGTAAGGTGAGATGTAGGACACCTGAAGGGGAAGATGTACAGCCGTGTGCCCAGGGTGGGCCTGAGGCAGTCTAGGGCACGTCAGCATTAAGAATTTCTCCTCTTGTTCCAAGCTGCGAGATACCAAGTCTGCAGATCAGAAGATGACATTGTTGCACTTCTTGGCTGAATTATGTGAGAATGACTATCCTGATGTTCTCAAGTTTCCAGATGAACTTGCCCATGTGGAAAAGGCCAGTCGAGGTAAGGCAGGTCAGGGCAAAGAGTGAAGGTGGGTCTAAGCCTCTTGGAATAAGACAGTTGAGATTTTGTTCTTATTATTTTTATTTATTTATTTATTTTTAAATTAATATATTTATTAGAGT
>PVKA01003580.1:31987-75693 GCA_004027165.1 Ctenomys sociabilis
TTTTTTTTTTTTTTTTTTTTTTTGGCGGACCTGGAGATTGAACTTGGGCCCTTGCGCTTGCCAGGAAAGTGCTTATTCTACTGAACCATCTCCCCAGTGAGACAGGATCTTTCTATGTAGGCCATGCTATTCTTGAACTATGTATAGCTCAGGTTGGCCTTGAACTCATGGCAATCCTGCCTCAGCCCCCTGAGTACTGAGACTATAGGCCTGTACCACTGAGAGTCTATATTTTAAATCATTTTCAATTCAGCCTCCAGTAAGTAGGAAGTTTTCAGTAAGGGGGTGGGCTTAGTCAGAGCTGATAAGCCATAGCGGAAGAGGTAAGGCTCAAAGGTTTCTGTGTAGAAATGGAAGCAGTCTTTCCTTTAAGAAATAGCAAAAATCAACTGCAAAACCATGTCTTTTCAGCACTTGATTTTTTTTTTTTCAATCTTTTACTTATTGATTTGGTACAGGGTCTCACTGCACAGCTTGGATTCATAGTGATTCTCTTGTTTCAGCTTCCCTAGTGCTGAGATTACAGGCATGCATCACCATGCCCAGTTTCAGTGGCTGGCTCAGCATGGGCTGGCATGGCATGTGGTACTGGGGATCCAACCTGGGTCTTTGTGCTTACCCGGCTGGCACTTAGAGCACTGAGCTACCTCCCCAACCTCTAACTTTGTGATTCAGAAAAACACAGCCTGGATTAGCAAACATCAGGTCTGGCTATCCTGGGATCAGGCAAAGCATTCAGTAGAAATAGGACAGATTTCTACTCTGCCTCTGTAATTCTCTGTGTCTCCTTCCTCTAAAGCGCTGTGCTGTAAAATAAATGAGACCAAGGACTTAGGGGGTTTGACAGATTCTTTTTAGATTAAATGTCTGTTGTTGTTCTTAGTATTAAGGAGGCTTAAAGTTCAATTACCCAATAATTGTAGTCTTAATGCAAAAGTGAAACCTAAATGTATAAAATGATTAGAGAATGGTACATAAGAGAACTAATTAAGTACCAGAATATATATACAGAATGAAGAATGAAGCAAGGGGGTCTTGATGCTAAAATTGCTATTAAGCTCTTAGGCTGTCTATTTTTGCAATTCTTATAGTTTCTGCTGAAAACTTGCAAAAGAACTTAGATCAGATGAAGAAACAGATTTCTGATGTGGAACGTGATGTTCAGAATTTTCCTGCAGCCACAGATGAAAAAGACAAGTTTGTTGAAAAAATGACTATATCCTTTCTGAAAGGGGAGGGTATTGCTTGCTAGGAAGGAAAGAAAAACTTACCCTGAAGGAACAACTAGGATAGATGTGGCAATATTCAGCGTCTCTCTTTTGTAAACAGTTTTTTTCCATTAAATTCGTAGCTCCTGAAAGCATCCTCACTGTTGTGGAAATGGAAGTCGGGAATGCAGAGAAACTAAAAGCCTGCATCATTTGTTTTCCCTGTCCTGTGGCACATACATTATCCTCTTTGGCCTTTTGTGAAATTAACCACTGTTAGAAATTAACCACTGCTAACAGACTTCTTTCTGATTCACGTCTAATGAATTTATTTTACAACTTACATTGCTTTTTGCTCAACATGCTTTAGTTATCACTTCTTGGCCTTTTGGCTAAGATCAAGTGTAACATGCCTTAGCCATGTTTCCATCCTGTGTATGTTGAGCAGCCTGTTGCTGAGTTGCTATCCCTTCTCTGTCAGTGTATTTGGATTTGTTGTTCACCATTTCCCTTTTGATACTTGCTGTTTCTGTTTTTTTTTACTGTAATGTGTGGTGCTGGATTGAAGATCATTGTGCATGCCCTTATACATCTTTGGGCAATTCTCTGGGCAAGGACAGTGAGCTTATTCCTTCACTCCTGGGCTGCACAGCTTTGTGAAAGATGCACAGGAGCAGTATAACAAGCTGCGGATGATGCACTCAAACATGGAGACGCTCTATAAGGAGCTAGGTGACTACTTCCTCTTTGACCCCAAGAAGTTGTCTGTGGAGGAATTCTTCATGGATCTGCACAACTTCAGGAATATGTTTTTGGTGAGCAAGGGAACCTGTTGACTTTTCCAGAGGGCTCTTGTTTGTTGGTGTTGAATATACATGTTCTCCCTCCTCCCCCAGCAAGCTGTCAAGGAGAACCAGAAGCGACGGGAGACAGAAGAAAAGATGCGGCGAGCAAAACTAGCCAAGGAGAAGGCAGAGAAAGAGCGGTTGGAGAAGCAGCAGAAGAGAGAGCAGCTCATAGACATGAATGCAGGTAAGTATAGAAGAATTGATGGGTTGAAACAAGAGAATGTGGAAGTTTTTAATCTAGAGGCCATGAAGAAAGCTGGGGTCTGAGCTGAGCTCTTGGCAGATGATTTTTGGCAGCTTTCCACTTCCAAGATCCTGATGCTGGACTTTAAGCCCAATTCAGTTATGTGTGTATTCCAATTTTTCATTCTGAGATCTTTTTTTCTGTCCTTTTCTAGTTCTTGTATTATGTCTCTCCCCAGCTACTTTAGTATTGCTGTAATATGTGTTCTTTCCTTCTGCCTGTCCAGAGCTCCCTTTGGCCTGTTCTCATTCTCTCCACTAAATCTTTCAGGGTTTTTTCTTAAAATGTTTTCCTGATTCTCCTCTCAGCATGGCTTGCCCTCCTTTTCTGATTTCACTGAGAACCATGTCTGTAGTACTTTAGCACAGTTGCGCACATCTATGAGATCATAACTAGATGGAACTTTGGATGGGGCGGGAGGCTGGCCAACTTCTTCAGCAGAATCTCTTTCACTATCAAAAGCATGTCTTTGTTGAAACATGTGGTCTCAATTACTGGGCCTCTGTTTCCTGTGTCTACTTCTTTCCTGCTGTGGATTCCCTGCCCTCCCCACCCCCACCACAGGCAGCGGAAATGCACCAGTACAGCATGTGTTGCTCTATGAGCTGAACTTGAAGGGCCATGAACCTTTTGCGCACGCGTGTGTGTGTGTGTGTGTGTGTGTGTGTGTGTGTGTGTGTGTAGGGGTCTTCGGGGCTGTTTAGTCTGTAAGACTCAATGCAGAACACTAGTGTAATTTACCAAGAAGCAGGGTTATCCTTATGCCTCTTTTTCCTGGGAATTTTTCATCTTTTCTGGAAAGCAATTTCTTTACCTTTGTATGGACTACAAACTTCACTCCGGTAATGCTATGAAGATCCTTCACCTTCCTCCCCATTTGGGGCCTCCAGGGTTTTTTTACTATAGGAAATGGCTAAGAGGCAGTGGGAGAATGTGAAATCTAGTCCACAAATGGGATGAGCCCTGCACCTGGTCTACAGGTGGCGTAGTGGGCCTTGCCCTGTTCTAGTACCTGGGTCAAACAAATGAGGTTGGAATATAGGTCAGCTGCACTAGTGATGTTCAGACAGTAGGTGGCGCTGGGGTCAGTGAGCCCCAGCCTTGGAGCTGGCAGCAAACTGACTCCTTGGGATTTCACAGTTTCAGATTTCACTATCCTGAGCTGTTGCCATGGAAACTGAGCCAGGCTGGAACAAAGATTCTGCTTAACTCTTTATATTCCAGCCAAGCTACTGCTTTAAGATACAGAGCTGATTTCAGAAGTTGCAGCCCTTGGAGGCAGCACTTTTAGGGTGGTACTGGAGTCTGAACCCAAAGCCTTTACACTGAGCTACATTCCAACTCCACCTGCCTTTCAATTTGAGATAGTCTCACGAAGTCCCTAAATTGCCCAGGCTTGGCTCTAAATTGCAGTCTTCTGGCCTCAGCATCCCAAAGCACTGGGATTACAGGTATGTGCCACAGTGTACAGCAGGAGTGCACCATTTTTTAAAAATTAGTGCACACTTGTAGTACATAATGCATAAATTTTTCCTGAGGAGTTGGATTCTGTACATGTAACATCTTAATTCTCACTTGCCTTTCTCTGCTTGTTTTCCCCTCCTTCCATATTGAAATGCACTCTTGATTGGTGTTCTTCTTCCCTTAGCCCTGCTCTGGAACTGCACCAGGCTCTGCATGAGAAGTTTACAGTTGTAGTAGAACATTTTAAGATAAAGAGGGAGTGGTATGATTGCTTACTAGTTTTAACATTTCCATCTTGGTCCTCACTCTTACCTTGGAGTCGGGCAGTTCTGTAATTCTGTGTGCTAGTCCTGGCTAGTGCAGGGAGGGTGGCACTGGAGGGAGGTATGCCAGGATTTGCACTGGATAGTAGGCAAGTAAATCTTCTGGCCACTTTTAAATAAACACAACTAAACAGGGGCCTACAAGACCAGAAGGTGAGCCTTTGTCGGTTCTTGTCTGTCAGCCACGTATGAGAGGAGAATTGAAACAGCAGCTTTGCAGTTTTGGGGAGCTTGACATTTGCTGTACTACTCTGGTTAAACAGTTTCCATGTCTGTTTTTGTTCCTGACAGAAGGTGATGAGACAGGGGTAATGGACAGTCTTTTGGAAGCTTTGCAGTCAGGAGCAGCATTCCGACGGAAGAGAGGACCACGTCAGGGTAAGTAAACATGTGGAGCCCAGCTAGGCTATTAAAGTAATGAGGCTTCTCTGCTCTGGTCCTGCCAGTGTTGAGCAGATAACAGTGCTCTACAGGTTAGAAACTTTCTACATTCCCAGGTGTGAATTACTTGTTCCTCTACCCTCATGAGGAAGTTCTACCCTGGAGAACCAGAATTTGAAGGCCTGACAATAAATCAGTTACATTTGACTCTTCTTGCATTTCTCCCATTCTCAAACAGAAATTTGGAATAAGTAAAGCCGGGCGTGGTGGCGCATGCCTGTAATCCCAGCACTCGGGAGGCTGAAGCAGGAGGATTGTTGTGAGTTTGAGACCAGCCTGAGCTACAAAGTGAGCTTAAGGCCAGCCTGAACTGCATAGTAAGACCCTGTCTCAAAAAGACCAAAAAAAAAAAGAAATTTGGAATAAAGGAACCATGTGGTAAGACACAGGGTTTTGAGTGGGCATTTGTGTACATGAAAGGAATTGACCAGAGCTGGCCAAATAGCTCATCAGATTAAAGTGCCTGCAAGCAGGCACAGGAGCCAGGGATTTGATCCCTGGGCCTGCCCCTGGGGCCTGCTGAGATGACAATTGAGACTGGTATGGTAGTATGTGCCTGTAATCCCAGCTCTTAGAAGGCTGTAAATAGATAACTACGAATACGATCTAGTAATGAGACCGTGAACACCCTAAAATACAAAAAGAAAAAAGAAAGAAAAAGAAGGACCGGGGAGATGGTTCAGTGGAATAAGCACTTCCCTGGCAAGTGCAAGGGCCTGAGTTCAATCCCCAGTTCCACCAAAAAAAAAAAGAAAGAAAAAGAATTGACTTAGGACACACAACTGTATTATTAGGTATAGACTGAAAGAAAGATTCCTTACTCTCAACTTGACAAGCAGAAGACAGACCAAGGATAAGGTGTCATGGTCCTCAAATGTAAGAATGTCTTGAGAGGGTCATCTCAACTAAAGGATTACGCTGTGTTGGGGCACAGCCTTTTTCTTGTCTGCGGTTACCCTCCCCTTTCCTTGCCCACGCCACACTCCTTGCAGTGTTCTATTTCAACTTGCAGATGTAAGTGGCACACTGAGCCAGAGCCTCTAAAAGGACTCACGGAAGACAAAAGAGTTATGATCCCCACATTAGTATGGAGAAAGATAATGAATAACTTTCCCTTGAGGGAAGGAAGCATGCAGTGACCAAGAAACTAGTTGAAAAGGTAGCCAATGTGGCTCTCATCAGTTGACCTATTTACCGTCATGTCTAGTGAGCCTCTGGGGGCTCGAGTAATGGCTTTCCTAGATTGAAAGGTGAGATAGCATTAAAAAAATTTTCACTTCTGAAGGAGTTTTATTTATTTTCCCTATGTTGGCTGGCACACTTTGTAGGCCCATTTGGTAAGAGGTTTACTTAGAGATTATTTTGAAGGTAAGAGTTGATATCTACCTTTGGCCATTGCTGAACCATTAATAAGCTGATGTCTCTGGGGCCTATAATACCTGTCATAACCTAGTAAAAGGACCTAAGGATCAAAGGTACTGGGCATACAAACCCACCTAAAGTCAGGGCCCTGGCCCAAATGTCAAAGATCATCTGTAATGGGGCCAAGAGATAGCTCAAAGTGCTTGCTTAGGTAAGCATAGGGACTGCAATTTGATCTCCAGCACTAGACGCCACACCAGCCCCACCCCCAGGGCAGGCTGAGCTGCCATAATGTGGTGGTGCATGCCTGTAGTCCCAGCCCTGGGGAGGCTGAAAGCAGAAGGATCACTACAAGTCTGAACTTTGCCTGAACTGTGTAGTAAGAGACCCTGCAACAACCAAATACATTTTTTAAAAAAAGATCATCTGTAATGGCTGCTTGCCTACTTCTACTCTACTGAATACCTAGAGGGGAAATTCCCTTCTGGGGGCTCTTTAGAAACCATCTGTAAGCAGAAAGGTCCCTAGTCACAAACTTGTCCTTTTTATGGCATCCTTAAGTACAGGCAAGGGGAGAAGAGGTAGGTGTAAAGTGTAACTAACTCTCTGGGTTAGAGCATTTAGTCTTGACAGGCACTTGGCTAAGAGTACAGCTAATAGTACTGCTTTGTATTTGGTCTTAGAGGTTTTCGTAGCATTGTTTTCCACCCAGGATATAAGATGATGTGACTTCACATTCACTATTAAGCCTGACAAAAGTATCTTACATTACACTTAATGTCTTCTACAACCCCCTTGGTTAAGTGCCAGCCTTCATCAGACTGATGGGGAATTCCCTTTTAAGTGTCTTCCTGTGGAGCTATGCTAGAATCCCAGATGCTTCCTGTACAGAGGCAGCCAGACAGTGGTGACTTCCCTCTGCTTGGGAGTTCCCAGTCTCTATCTCGTTCCAGGTGGGAAAACAGGACTTACAGGCAGAGGAATAAGGGATTTTGTCAGAACTTAAACGTTTTAGCAGAAGACCCAGTAATCAGAGTACTAACTCTCAGTGTAGAGGGAATGACTTACTCTTAGGAGATATTTAATGAAGATGAAAACAAGAATTACGTGATTTTTAAATAGCTGTGCTTTATCTTTCTGGACTCTGTGTTTATGAAGCACACCTGAATATATCTGTGAGAATCTATCAGGGGAGATAGTTCTAGATAGATCTAGTCACTCTGTCACTTTTTAGCCTATATTTCTGTCACATGCAAACTTAAATAGAAGGTCAAGAATCAAAGTAATAAACAAAGTATGTAAGACTAAAGTGTGTTCCAAAGACCCAGAGTCAGATCAGCATCTATGTGGTGCTGTGTACCTTAGACAAAGGTTTTTTTCTAAGACTTAATTTCCTTTTTTTTTTGGAAACCGGGGATTGAACAATTTTTTTATATATTAAGTGAGAATTCATCTAGAAGGATTTCTTAAGGTCCTTAAATAGTGTTTTTACTTTGTAATTTTATAGTGATACTCGGATTATGAAGAGAAGAGAGACTAGAGCTAGAAGGCTCCATTCTCAAAATACAAAGGCTTCAGGGGCTTCAGGTTTCCTCTGGACCTGCTGGACTCAGCTGTTCTGCCCCTTGCTTGGCTATCTCTGGCTGTTCCTCCTGGCTGATTACTCAGAGCCCAGAAAACAGAAGTACTGTCAAACAGATCCGCCTCATAGTCCGCCTTATTCCCAACCAGGCAGCTGCCCCTATTCAAAGAAACTAGCCTTTTCCTTAGAATTTAAAGGGATGTTCAAACCTTCCGGTCTTTAGAGACATGGGGGAATAACCAGTGCACAAAGCCCCATTGAGGAGCTGTAAGAGAAGAGTCACTATCAGGGCTGGTTCATTCAAAGCAACATGTAAACTGCTGTGACCTGCAGAGTATGGCAGAACAATGATTTGAGTGTCAAGAAGAAGAATCCATGCGATTGTATTACAGCTACTATTTCAAGCCATGGTTGAGTCAGCTTGTGGTTTTAATGACTCAACTTTATCTCCATAGCTGAATTATAGTCTCTTTTATACACAGACGATTTGCTCATTGAGATACAGCTATCCCTCCCTCTCTTTCTCTGTCTCTGTTTCTCTTGTTTAGGGTTTTTGTTTGTTTGTTTTGAGACAGTTTCACCATGTATTTCAGGCTGACCTGGAAGTTACTTTGTAGTCTAGACTAACTTTGAACTCAAAATGATCCTCCTGCATCAGCCTCCCAAGTGCTGAAATTACAGGCATATGGCACTAAGCCCAGTTTCCCCTTCTTTATTACTTACCAACTTCTCAGTAAACTCTGCCTATACCAATAAAATAGTAGTGTTGGAAAGATTACTTCCCAGGGAGATAGCTCAGTAAAATAAGCACTTCCCTGGCAAGCTCAAGGGCCCGAGTTCAATCCCTGGTTCTTGAAAAAAAAAAAAAAAATCCAGTGATCATCTTTATTTTGAAGGGGATAGGGGTGGGGATGTGGGGTCTTACTATGTAGCCTAGGCTGGCTTTGAACTCATGGCTATACTGCCTCAGCCACCTAAGTGTTGGGATTATAGGCATTCTTCCTGATCACATACCTGTCTTGCAAGGACTGATAAGAGTACTCTTGTACTATTATTTGTCCTCTCTTTTGTAAAAATAGGACAGAAGGTATAATTAGCAGAGCTTTAGATAATAATGAATTATTTAGAATACTAATGATTCCCACATCTGTCCTAGTTTCCTCTTCCCTAAGGAAGCTTATTAACAAGAGCACTTCTTCTTTAGTAGTAATTCCTAGCCTGTCTTTCATTAAAGTTTTTGTCTTGTTTGTTTTGTTTTGTCTTCTTGAGACAGTCTTGCTACTGACTGTCTGCTTCTGGTGCTTATGAAATCCATAATACATCAGAAGCATCTTGAGTCTGGGAAAAAACCCAACTGAGTTAGGTACAAGAGGTATCTTTTTGGTTTACAGAAAGCAACCAGAGAGGGATGAAGCTTAAGGCTTGCCACAGTAGAACTCTAACTTCTGTATTGCCAAGACAGTGTCCCAAGGCCCATTTTCTTTTCCAAGGGTCCAGAGCCAGAAGTTACATATTTCAGCACATACATGAGACACATATTGGCATTACACACATAGAGGGTTGCAGTATTCTTTCAACTGCTTGATAATTTGAAGAAGCAACAAATGACATTGATGGTAATGAAGATAGCTCAACCATACAGCACTTGTTTAGCATGTGTAAGGCCCTGGGCTCAGTTCCTAGTACCTTCAAGAAAAAAAACAGGCCACAACCTTGCTGGACATAACATGGGAAGAGCAAGTACTTCCAGAAGACAGTAACACCAAGTGAACACCAGGTTCAAGGGAAGGTTTACTGGTGAGGAGAGACTGAAGAAGGTAAGTGGAGATGTGTACACAAGAACAGCGTGATAGTCACAGTCAAGTATAGTCCTTTGCCTCACTTCTATCCTACTGCGGCAACAGTTTGTGGTCCCAATCCAGTGAGTAGCATGGTGAAGTCCCCAGAATCTAGGTCACACACCTCCATTTCTACAAGCCCTGTAGGTTTCGGTGAGCATCTTTGGCGTTCTTTCTCCTGTTGTTAGATAACCCTTTGTGCCCCTGGGAGGACGAGGAAGAGGAGGACAAGGAGACCTATAAGTTGGTAACCTGGGCATGCATGTGCTGTCTGACCTGTGGGTGGCCACTGGGTGTGAAAACAGTGGCTTTGGGGCAGGACGTCAGTGAAATTGACTAGCTCTGGTGAACACTTGGGCTTGTTGAATGTTTGGCTTCTTCTCACCTAAAGCTTTTTGCTGGTCCATAGGGAAGACTTTGTCCATTGGTTTCTTTGGACTTGTTTTCACAGCTGTCCCAGTCCTGTAGTCCTCATTTAAAGCGCTTTAGACCTTTCATCTGCTCCTGCTACATTTTTTGTTTTTTAATTAAAACACAATGGTAAAGTACCATATATAATTTACTGATTTTAGTATAGTTACACAAGAATGTGCACCTGTCACTACTATCTAATCCTAGAACATTTTTATCATCTCTACAAGCAAGTTTTTAAAAACTGTAATGTAAGTTAGCAGTCCTTTTATAAAACTCATATAAAAATTAAATATTTATGAAGTACTCTGTGATGTTTTGATATATGCACCCACATTGTATAATGATCAAATCAGGGTAAACATAGCTACTCAGACATTGATCATCCTTTTTAAGGTTGTGGTAACTTCTGATTCTCCCCTTCAGTCTCTGGCAACCAATACTAACTATTTCTCTCTGGAGTTGTTGGATTGGACACTTGATAGGAAGGGAGTTGTGACATACATTATCTTCTGTATCTGGCTTTTTTCACCCAGTAGCTTTTGTGTATGTCCAGTCTCAGTACTGTTGCTCAAAGGGCATGAGAAAGAGGTGGACGTCATGAAAAGAGGCACAGTTACCTTCCTATGGAGGAAACTTAGGCCATAAGTCTGGATCCCATGAATGAATATGAAAGTGTGGGGGACAAACATCCTCCCAGTTGAACAGAAACACATTGATTGATTGACAGTTCCCTTTCAATGCAGGATGACATCTGGAACTGCTCATTTCACTAGCCAGGGTTTTTTATATGTTTCCCTTTTTGGTCATACTTAATCCCAACTCTGCCTTCTCTGATGCTTGTATACACACTTGTGTACATCTTTGAAGGCCCTTGAAGAAGTGGGAAAGAGCTGGGCATGTGGGTATTAGTTGTTGGAAGATCACATGGGAGTCAGTGTGCATGTGACGCCAGTGGGTGCTTGCTGTTTCTCTTTGCAGTACCCCTCAGCAACCTTCCAAAGTATAGTTGCAAGACTACTAGAACTAGCCCTCTTGGGGCAAGACTGAAATGTGTTTTGGCCTATGACAGTGATGGTGAACCTTTAGAGCTTCAATGATACAAACAGCCCACTGCAGCATCCATGCCATAGGCTTATCACCACTGGTATAGAAGCATTATGAAGACCATCGAGAAAACAAAAATTATACTATACACTAAGTGTCGTGGTTACTTTCTTCTCGCTGCTGGGAAAAATTACCTGATTCCCAAAACTAAGGAAGAAGGGGTTTAAGCCTTGGACCCTGAGTCAATCCAAAACTCTAGAATCCTGCCTCATGACTGCATGAAGCGTTGGGGGAATATCTAGACACAAACCATAACATTCCACCCCTGGCCGCCCAAAGGTCCACATCCTTTTATGGAAAATACATTTTATTCCATGTCTAACAGTTGCCAAAGTCCTCTCAGCAGACTAAGCATCAACTTAGGCAAGTGCAGGAACCAGGGTTCATTCCCCTTGCACCCTTTGCTGTGTTAGCCCCACCCCTAAGTGTACAGATCTGGCCCTGGGAGTGGGTATGGTGTGCACACCTGTAATCCCAGAGCTGGGGAGGCTGAAAACAGGAGGGTCACTATGAGTGAGCTGCATGATGAGACCCTGTACCAAATACATTAAAATTTTTAATTAAATTTTTAAAAAATTGCTAAAGTCCTAACAGTTTCAGCATTTCTAAAAAGTCCCAAATCCTAAGTCTCCTCCAAAATATAAGGCAAACTCTTAGCTGTAAGTTCCAGTACAAATGAAAAGTTAAACACTTGTAACATTCAATGGCACAAAATAAACATTTTCATTCTAAAACTTGCAAACGGGAATGCAAAGGATTAGAACTAAAGCAAGTCCAAAATCCAGCAGAGCAAACATTATGTCTTGTAATTCCACATTCAACATCCGAAGCAATCTGTGGCAAATTGTGAGCTCTATTTTGCTCTACCTCTATGGTACTTCTAGTGGTTGTAGCACCTATGGCTTCTCTCTTGGGTCTGCCCTGCTCCTTCTTAACAGCTTTCCTCAGACAGTCCATAGTCCTGACTTTTCCAAACTTCTGGGGTCTCTGCTGCCCCTTTGACTTCACACTCATAGCTTAATGCATTACCCTCTCAGGGACATACTGCCTGGCCACCCGGGCCTTCTGAAATCTAGGTGGAAGCTTTCTTAATCTCAGAGCTTTTGCATTCTGCATGTACCTAAAGCCCAAGTGGACAACCTTTCCAAACTTCTCACAAGCCATTCCCAAAGGCTTTTAAACCACCTGGTGAGGTGTAGTCACAACAACAACCCCATTCCTGGCACCAAAATCTGTCTTGATTACTTTTCTCTCATTACTGAGACAAAATACCTGGCACCCAATACTAAGGAAGAAAGGGTTTATTTAGCTCTCAGTCTGTGGAGGTTTCAGTCCATGCTTCGCTGGCTGTAAGGCAGAGTGGCACATGGCAAAGGGCAACAGTTTATGGTGGTGGAAAGCAGCAAAAAACAACAGCAAAAAGGGAGGGGCAACAGAGAGCAGCCCTCTTTCTCTCCCTTATATTGTATACAAGCTACCTGCCCCAAGGTGGGTGTAGTACTCATAATCCCAGCGTTGGACCATGAATCAATCAAAAACTTCAGAAACCTACCCCATGACTACATGAAGCCTTGAGAGGGCCACTTATACAGGAACTATAATAGTAAGCTTTTATCTTTTTAATTATACCAATCCTATGATGGGAGTTTTGAATACCTCATCTCTCTCTAAGTGTGACAAAGCCAACACATAACTCAGGTGTCTAACCATATTCAATCTCTGTACTATTGTCACCAAAGAAGCAAGGGCAAGGCTTGCTTTCCTGTTATACTGCTTATATTCTTTGCTACCCAAACATATGTCATATGTACCTCTTCTTTAAATTAAGGGCCTTTGTGAAGCTGAAAAGGCAGCCATATTTGCATGGCTTCTGGCTGAACCTCTGCTATGGAATTTGAAAGAGATTACAAATTAAATCTTTTGTGGACAGCATCTTATGTTTTCTCTTTCAGGCAACAGGAAAGTCGGGTGTCTCGCTTCTATGCTACCTTCAGACCTGATCAAGGATGATGTCATAACTACTGCCCCTGCTAAGATGTCCAAGAACAGTGAAGGAGTCCCCACAATCCTTGAGGAAGCCAAGGAGTTGGTTGGCCGTGCAAGTTAACCTGTGTCCTGTGGCCATGGTAGCTCCCAACATGGAGCCCAGATGGTTCTGCCCTGCAGCGTATGCCTAAAGGGTCAGAGGGATGTTGCTTGTCTGAAGCAGCCACTCCTATCACCCTGACCCCATCTTTCTGTCTGGCCTGCTGCTCTCTGAATATCACACACATCTTCAGCTGCCTAGAGACCAAAAGAGCAGCGTTGGGGAGGCCTGAGCCCCACCCAGCCAGCCCTGACCATTGTGTTACCAAAGCAGGGTCCATGTTTGCTGCCTTAACCCTGTCTCTGTTACTTCAAGGGCCTTTACTCAAGCAAGGCCCATCTGCTTTCTCAGCCCAGTTTTCTAGTGGGCTTTCCCTAGGTCAATCTTCCTGGCTTTGTGCTTTTCTTCTGTGGTTTCTCTGCCCCTGAGAACAGCATGGAGCTTATAAGCCTTTGGGCTAGAGCCTTCTTTCATTACTGCCACCGCTGCTCTTTCTATTGGCTGTTGTTATTTATTACTAATGCTGTGGCATTGGGAGCTGCTTCTGAGGAAGCAAAGAGAAAATCCCATCTAACCCACCGTCCTGGGAAAGGACTCCCAAAATTTAAAAGGATGTGGATTGCTCTAGCTGTGCCCTGGTGGTAGAGTCCTGAGCCTGTGGGCAGGTGGCCTGAGACCGTGTGGGCCACGTCTCCAGCTTGCTGCCATGCTTTGTGCCCCTGCCTCCCTGTACCAGCCAAGGCTACTGAACCAAGGTCCCTTTGTATGCCTTCCCTAGAGCTTTGGTACATCTCATCTGGAGTATGGGCTATAGTGTGACCATCCTACACCTCACCCCTGTCTCCAAGGAAATGGGAGGTGGAATCTCCTGGCTTAGAAAATGTTTTGCAAATGGATCTATTTTTGTACAAAAAAAAAAATTTTTTTAAAGAAAAATAACTTCCTTTCCCCTTCCCCCTCCATAATCAAAGAGGATTTGGTGTTAGATTCAGAGTTCCTGGGGTTTGTCTTCATAGGCTTCAGTGCTAGGCATATCCTAAGACTTGGCCTCAGACATGAAACCTCTGAACTCGGAGGCCAAGACAGATAGATCCTTCTCCGGCTTCAGTCCAAGGCAGCAGGAATCTCTTATGCTGAGGCTGGGCCAAGCCTAAGAGTAGCAGGAACTCTGAGGCCAGAGATTTTATGAATTTAATAAACTACCAAGCCAAATGTACAAATGCTAACTGGATATCCTGAGAAGTTGGCCCAGAGATGCTCTATAGACTGAATTGTTTGGTGGCCCCCAAACTCAGAAAGCTTGGGTTCTCTGACACATTTATTCTTCTACATCCCTTTGAGCTTCCCACGCCAGTTAAGAATGACATTGTTAATAGACCCAGTGGTACACTTGTTAGAACAAGAGGGAGCTTGGGACTCTTGCTGGAGACTAGGAGTGGCCTTGGGACCAGGAACGAGGATTCTGGTCACTAGAGCTTGTTTCTGCAGGGGCACAGGCAGTTCTTCTGAGCTGTTCCCAGGAAGACTGGTGCAGGAGGCCTGTTGCTTTCCTGGGTCACCCCTTCCTCTTGTTTGCTGACATCTAGGGCTTTGACCCTTTCTTTTTTTAATGTACTTTTGCTAAGATGCATTTAATAAAAAAAGGTGGGGCTTGGGGGCAAAATTCAAACCTATTCCCTCACCTCTTGGGCTCCTGGGATGTCATCACTTCCAGTTTGTAGGATTCCAACTGTTAATAAAACATTGGACAACAACTCTTCCCAGCCTCTTTGTGCTAATTTCTTTTCACTGTAGTGGAGAACCTACTGCTCTTCCACATCACAGCCATGGTTGGCCTGATAAAGCTGTCACAGAGCTGAAGGTATCAGACACAGCACAGGGCTAGATTAATACGTGGTGACTTCTGCCCGGCCAGAGCTCATCTTGAGGCTGTTCATCTTCCTTAAAGAAACAATGGCCAAGGCCCGGCCAGATAGTTTAGCAGATTAAAGCGCCATTTTAGGCAGACCCAGGGACAGGGTTCAATCTCATGCCTTCCATGCTGTCCCCTCACCCGTCCCTGTCCCTGGGGGGAAGGGCAGAGCTGAGATCGATTGAGAGGCATGCACCTGTAATCCCAGCACTTGGGAGGCTGAGAAACGAGCACTAGAGTCCGATCTGCATAGTGAGATCCTACACTAAATACATTCGTGTCTCTTCCACATCGAGGCTGCTTGGCTTGGGGTCCTCTTATTCTCACACTGTAACCCCCATTTCCCAATGCCTGTAATATCCTGCAGTTTTCCAGCAGTATCCCTGCCCCTTTTTCTGATAGATGTCTCTGACTCCCATTTTCCCATTCACACCGCTGGCTCTTTTGGTGGCTGCCGGACCACACTGGAAAAGTAGAGGAGCTTGGGCTGGGTTGGCACCTGAGCCTTTGCAGCAGAGGTCAGAAGCCAAGGATCAGGCTCCAGATACCTCCCTTCAGGGCCCTGCTTGTCTGGGCCCGCTGTGAGCCGCACAAAGGAATTTACACGCAATGAGCAGTAGGCAGGACCACATGCTCTCTGAGCAGCCTCTGTACCTAGATGTAAAAACCGTTTAAATAGCCGGAGACCAGGGCAGCTGCCTCCCCCTGCGGCCGGAGGTGTCTGCCAGCCCCTTCGGTGCTTCCCTTCCAGGCCGCGCATTTCTGGCTCAGCTTTATAGGCTCGGGCACCAATTAGGCGACCAACCACAGCTGCTCACGCTCTTGTGCCTGGAATAGAACCCAGACGCTGGGCACACCGCCCCTCCATAGCCGGGTTTTGAGAAACAAAACCCTGTTCCATCGCAGCAAACGTGCACTCCGCCCTTCCACGCAAGAAAGTTGCCCCCACCCAGATGCTTCCCTGGAAGGTTTGGTTTCCATGACAGCAGGCTAAAGGAGGTTGCAGAATGGGTGACCAGCCCTGGTAGAATCGGTGGAGGAAGCCCAGAGACCGCCTCCTCGCCTCCGGAGTTGGGCTTGTATTTACTGACCCCTCGGATAACCCCAGCGGGTCTGTTTTGATCCTTCCGCCCTCCCCTCCCCCTTTCTTACAGCGACCGCGGAATTTGCTGTACTGAGTCTGGGGAAGCAGACTGGTGCAGCTGGAGATAGGAGGACTGGGAGTGAATGAGGAGAGAACACGCTGCACCTGCGGGCCACCTTTATTGGTCACTCTTTCCACCCTCTCAAGAAAGCGATGTGCCCTCCAGTTTGTTAGCTTTTGCCTTGAAGAGGTGAGCAGAAAGGCAAATTCCAGATGGAGAAATCGACGCCCGCTACCTAGTCAGTTTCGTAGAATCTCCTCCCCTCCAGTTTTCCTTCCCACTTGGGGTGATCTCAAAACCTTTAAGCAGCTTGAGTGGGCGGAGGCGGAAAAAGTGAGCTCTCCAGGCGAAGCCCGCACCTGGGAGCTTGGGGGAGGTGCGTTTAGCCGGGAAGAGTCAAAGGGGGGAGGGGAGGGTGTCCCCAGCACCCAGCCAGCGCTGCCTGCCCAACTCGCCCCCTCCAGGTCTCTTCTGCCTGGAGACTGGCACAGCGCACCCAATGACACGCAGAGACCACCCCCACTTCAGACCCGCAGGCTGACCACGCACCACAGTATGCAGATCCCCAAGCACGGTTGCAGCCCGTCGTGCTGACAGGCACTACGCTGTTGCAAGCGTGCACGGCCATATTGGGCAGTCATACAGACACAAGACACGTGCGCTTAAATGTAGATGCTCAGTGACACAAAACCAAGAACAAACAGCGGCTGCCGCCCAGCACCACTCCAGCAAACACCCCAGCGCATTTTTATTCACATATACCAAGAGCACTAGCTCTTAAATAGAAACATTCCTTTCAGAAGAAACCTTTTTATTATTTTTTCGAAGAAAAAAAGCCATATAAATATTAGAGTATAAAACTTGCGTGAGATACAGGAAAGAGGTGGGGATGGGAGCTACGTGACTATGCAAGAGAAGCGCTTATAGAAGGAGTCAGTATCGGGAAGGGGGTCACCGCAGCGCGTGGACACAGCACAAAACACAGCACGGGCCGCTGCAGGCAGATTCAAGGACAGAGGGCTGCACCAGCCCGCCCCCGCTGCCCACTCGCCATCACGTGAAGCACACCGCACTATACTATTGGCTATTCTACACCAGCCGGGGGAGGGGGGGCTCTACACTACTGAAGGGCTGGGGTGGGGTTCTCCTGCAACCCCGCTGGAGAAACAGGACCACAGGGACAGAAGAGGTGGACAGGAAGGTCTATGCACAAGGAGGCACTGGGGGATTTTAACCAGGCTCTGGCCACTAGGGGGCAGATTGGGGGCTTGGACAGTGGCCTTCACAGAAAAGAAATGGCACCTGGCTAGGTGAAGGGCTGAAGCTTGAGGAGTACAGGGACCCTGTGAAGAAGCCCCATCATGGGCTGAGACTTCCTGCCCACGTGGTCCCTGACCTAGCTCTTTGTCTCCCAACTCAAGGACCAAGAATGGCTTAGCCGGGCCTCCTTTCCTGCTGGCGCTCCTCCAGCCCTTGTGGCATCTCTGGAGTACCCAGCACCCACAGAGGCCAGCCCTTCTGACCTCTCTAGGGGACCTGCTCCTGAACTCCCACTTAGAGCATCCTTGCACTGAAATGCCAGTTTAAACCCATTGGTCCTTGTAGCTCAGCCCACAGCTGGCTGCCTGGGCTGAAGCCTAGATGCACGTGTGTGGTGATGTCCAGCCTACTATTTGCTTTGTGACTGGAATTTGTGGATCTGGCCAGTACTCTGGGGACATACAGAGGCTCCTGCAAGACTCTGTGAACTAACTGACGGGTTAAGCTTTGTCCATTCTCCCCCACCCATACACACACTCTCTTCCTTTCTGTATCTTACCACCCCTTACCACCTCACAACATGCAATGGAGTCTCTTGAGGAGGGGTAGAGAAGTCACAGCATGCAGTGGGAACATCAAACAATGAAAAACAGAACAAAACACTGGTCCCCAGGGCATTGGGAAGAGGCTTGGTAGCAAAATGCCCTCCCCAAATCCAGCAAGCATCAGTACCATGGGGATGGATGGTGACCTTTTACCCCAAAACTTGAGCACTGGTCACAGGCTCTAGAAGGGGTTGAGAGGATTGGCACCAAAGCATGCTTTGAGGGAAGATTGAGAACTGAAGGGGAGGCCAAGACGTCATGATGCTCTTCCAACTCTTCAGAATGATGAGCCTTTTTAGGTCACCTGGTACCTCAACACCCCAACCACCTTACTCAAGAGAGGAACTTTGAAGGAGTGGGGTGGGGTAGGGGAGCAGAAAGCCAGGGGATGGATGGGCCTGATTGATTTGGAAAATGAAGTTCAGCTGTAACTAAAGGGGGTGTGACAATGGTTGTGTCTACACTAACCCCACTACCCCTATGGGTTCAGCAATTGATTGGATGGGGGTTCCCAGCAGAACTCCCTTTGCATATTCAACCCCCTGGGGGAAGAAAGGGGGTGTTGACTCTGGGCACTTGTTTCTGTTTCTCAAGGGAGCATAGCCTTGGCCCCTACCAGAATCCTGGGAGTGAGCCCTGGAATTCTGAGGCCTGGGTACAGGTAAGGAGAAGCTGGTTGGGGGGAGAGGCTGCTCTGTGGCTCTAGGCCTGGCCTCCATATTACTTCTTTTCCTTCTTCCCAGACTTCTTCTTGTTTCCATTGCCACCTGCTGGGGCTTTGCCATCCCGCTTGCCAGCCGCATTGGTCAGTGTGGCATTGCTGCCTGGGATGTACACGTTCTGGCGGTAGTCAGGCACATGCTGCAGGGTGAACTGGGGTCCATAGCGAGCACTCAGGCCCATGGTGCCAGCTCCCCCTCCCAGGGTAGAACTCCCATCAGCAGCTTCTGCAAAGACAAGGAAAGATCAGATCATCAGTGGGCCATGTATTTTCTACCACAAGTATTTCATCTATGTCTGTAGAGCTCCATAGACTCTGACCACCCTGAGCCCTGGGAATACAGTGGTCATCCAGATATTAAGAGGGAGGAAGCCTAGGTTTGATTCCTAGCTGTCTTTCTGATCTGCAAAACAGGAGTAACAGTATCCACCACCTCTGGTTCAAATGAAAGTAAAACATGAACATGTAGGTAAAGTACTTAAAATAGTGCCCAGTGCATGGTAAATGCCACACATATGCTAGCTAGTACTTTTCAAAGCCAAGACCCTGGCCCTTTCTTGATCCTTCACAGAGGAAACTCTGGCTTCCTCATCAGGCTATGGTTTGTTTATACACCTATCCTTCTTCCTCTTTTTTTTTTTTTTTTTTGTTGAGGAAAAAACTTCATTGGATAGAAAAGCTGTCAGAGAGGGACAGAAGGGGGGCCCAAGCAGGTTGCCCCTACACCTATCCTTCTACAACCAGTACGTGGCACAAGGTACAAGTCAGTAGTTGTGCTAGTGGGTGGGTTGGGGTGTTGGACACTCTTCCAAGCACACATTTTTGGTAGCATTTGACTGCCTCCTCTGAGCCAAGCATTTTGGTGAGGTTTCCCATGCATGGACCCTTTTAACCTAAACACAACATCCAGTGAAGTATGTGGAACCCTTTCATTTCACAGATGACTGAACCAAGCCAAGAGATGGCAGATGCCAGAGAGTATGTTCCTGCAAGACTCAGGCCTAAATGTACCTAAGTACCTTCTGAAGAGTGGAGCTACTCTGCAACCCATACAGTTTGCACCTTATCTTTACTCTCAGGGCAAAGGAGGCAAGGAGCAAATAGAAAATCCCCATTTGACAAGAGAACTAGCTAGGCATGGAGGTACCTGCCCATAGTCCCAGCACTTGGGAGGCTCAGGAAGGAGGAGCACTGCTTCTTTCAAAGACAGCCTGAACTGCATAGCAAGACCCTATCTCAAAAGCAAAAACTTAGCTTAACCTATCAGATGATCCCACTTTGTTCCCTTCTTTCTAATCACCAGTTCCCACATCTGAATCCAGACCCACCTGTGTACGACTCTGACCACCCTCAGCCAGGGACAACTCCTAGATTCATGAGCCAGGTATACAGTTGCTGGAGGCAGTAAACTTCCACTTTACATTTCCTCGCAGCTGGTTATATTTTTGGTTTTATCATGGGTCTTCTTTGATCTAACAGCAGCAGCCTGAGCTGATGATTCCAGGGACCTGACTCTATCAGCATCCAAGCTGGGTGAGCTCAGAAAGTGTCTCTAGCCCAAAGATTCACTGAATGGAAGAAGAGCTTTGCATCACCTGGGAACTAGTTTCAAGTGCAAATTCTCAAAATTCCCATCCTAACAAGAGCTCCAGATAACAAGGCTGAGGCAGGGAAGCAGGCCTCAAGGGGCTTTTGGATAGTCTGAATCAGACACTGCTTCTCCCAATGCCCAGGGACTTGACAACTGCTCACTCAACAAATGCTGGTGGCGTCTTTGTCTTCTTTATCCTCCTTATTGTACCTACACCATCCTTTTCTGGGTGAAGGACTCTGGGCAGAAACAGGAGTTTGATTCCTTTGCTCAAGGCTGGAGGCTTCAAACTCCCTCTTGGCAGAGTGTGAGTTAAAGCATCCAGGCATGCTCAGCCTAAGTCCTCCGCAGCTGGCAGAAGAGCACGCAGCCCGGTCTCCCTCTGACCCCACCCTGGACCCGGGAAAGGGTAGAGAGGGTGACTAAAGCTGGGGAAGCTGCGTAATTCTAGGACACTAACCAGGGATTGAGAAATAGACAGGAAATATTTTTAGTGTCGCGGTCGGTGGGGGTGGGCACAAGAGAAGAGAGCAGAAATGTGCCTCTAGCGCTCAAGTTTCCACAGCCACTACTCAAATCCTAAATCCTCGCAACTGTGGTCTTTTGGGGGCGGGGAGGAGAGCCGGGGAGGAGGGAGCAGCTGCCCACCTCCTTCCCTCCTTCCCCTGGCCGCCCCTCCCCCAGCCTTTTCAGACGTTCTGACGTTTCCCGGTTTTCCCTAATTAACTCCAGGAGGAGCCCTGTCCTCGGCGCCCGCCCCTCCCCTCCTCTCCAGCTCCTACCACCTCGTCTCCTTGAGACTGGGAATGGAAAGAAAAGAAGGGCTCAGATCCGGTTTCAAGGAGCCCGAATTGCAGAGTGATTTAGGGGCGAGAGGGAAAACTGGAGGGGGGGATGGGGGGCGGGGAAGTGTCACATGTGAACCAGAAGAGAATGAGGAAGGAATGCAGAGAAAGAAACTGGGAGGAGGAAAGCAGAATTTAAAGATAGGCCCGCCCACATCCTACACGTGCCCCAAATCTCCAGAAACACCCAGAATGGATGAAAATAATTTAGCAAACTCCCTCCCACCTTGTGGGGTCCACGAAATTAAGGTGAGTAGGGAGGAAGAGAAGATGGAGAATCTGTCGGTTCTGCCATTAAGAAGCTTTGTGATCTTGGTCCAGACCCTGGACCACGAAGGTCCGTTTCTCCTTGTATGATTTGAGAGGAAGAAGTTGGATCACCTGCTTTCACCTGCTACACAATCAGTTCTGCAGTGGCCCCCTCTCTCTACATTTTCCTGCCCCCAAGACCCACACTGGGCAAGGACCAAGATTTTCTCCAAGTCCAAGTCTCTTAAGCCCATTTACAAAAGCATCCAGCAGTCATCTTCTGGCTGGAAGCGGTAAGCTGGTCTCCCCGCCTGTGCCAGCCCCACAGTCAGCCCCCACTCCCCCCAGAGAAGCCAGGGCTGAGGCAGAATCTTTGGAGTGCTCGTGGAGGCCTGAGGAAGCTAGACCAGAGCTGGTCAGCTGCAAACCGCAGCCTCTTGGAGAGCACACCTCCAAGTATTTATTTAAAAAGCTTTCCAAGGGCCCCTCTTAGCTGCCCTTGGCAGCCCCTTTAGGCCTGGCTGGGCTGAACTCCAGGAACCTCTCTGGTTCTGGTGCTAGGAAATAAGTGTGCAAGTGAGAGGAGGGCCTGACCCTGCCACGTCCATCCATCGCAGAGTCCACTCCCTGAGGCCCAAGGGCAGCTGCCGGTCAAGCCCCGTGTGGGTTGGAAGGGTGGCTGGAGGGCAAGGTGGAGTCCCAACATGGGAGTTTTAACCTTGGCCCCACTCCAGAGAGATCTTCACGGAGGATTTGAGGCCATAAATACTGCTTCCCAGTCTGTTTCTAACATCTGGATTTAGGCTAAAAGGCCTTTTTCTGGCCTTAGGGTTTAAAGCCACAACAGCTAAATAGAGCTGTATACTTCCCTCAAGGGCCGGCTTTGGCCTCTCCCCTGGCCCAGCTGCCCGCCTCTCTCATATTCAGTATGTGGCCTTTCAAGGACTACAGCTGCTTCAAACCTGGGACAGCTCTGCCCCCGGAGGCTGGCAGCCCCTGCCACTTGCCATAAGCCACAGCGTGACCCCACAAAACCTCACAGACAGGTCTGGTAGGGTTGCCAGAGGACAGCAAATAAAAATGCAGCGTGTCCAGTTATATGTGAATTTCAAGTAAACAATAAATTTTTAATGTAATCGATCTTGTGCAACATTTGAAATTTACTTAGGCTACAGTAATACTTGTTCATCTGAAATTCAAATTTAACAGGGTAGAGAGCATTTTATTTGGCAACTTAAATCTGAGAGAATTAGAACCAAGAGGAGTTGGGCTTCTAGCTCTAATCAGCTAGGAAAAGAGGCTGGATCTACATGCAGACACAGTCACATAGTAGAAAGGACCTGGACTTGGGAGTAGATGTGGGTTAGAAGCAGAGTTCAAAACTGGGGCTCTTGGGGTGACTGACATCTCACAAAGTAGGTCTATCACATATGCTGGCACAATGACTTCCAGTTCTCCACTACCAGCCCTCCAGCTGTGCTCCATGGCAGGGCTCAGTTCACTGTCAAAGGCCGAGGCCTTAACCCTCTGCTGGCCTCCCTAGAAGCCCACAGTTTGTTCCTGCAGGAGCTGATGCTTATTAATAGGCATCCTTCTAATTCTGCCTTTTGTCCCTATTGGCCAATAAATATAACGTTCAATTATGAGCTCTGCTGTCTGCTGGTCCTGAGCTGAGGCCTTCCATTTGGTCAGCACATTGTCACAATGCAGTCTACTAATGTGTCCAGTTCCTAAGTGAAGCTGAGGCCCACAGGGCTTAGTAACAGCCAAGTGGAGGCAGCAGGATTCAAATCCAGACTGACCTGCCTCCAAAGCACTGTTCAGGAGCAGTGTGACTACAGGGAAAACACCACTAGCCGAATCCCGATCACATGTGAAGCTCTTTGCTAGCCTTGTGAAATACCCAGAACCCTAGCCTAGAGGTGAAGGCAGGAAAAGAATTTCTCTCTTGGAACCATCCATACCTACATCTACTAAGGACTTGCATGTGCCAGGTCCAGGACTGTATGCTTCATGGTAGCCTCTCCTTCAGTCTTCACAAAAACTCTTTGAGTTTCTGTCCCCCACTTCCTTGACTGAGGAAACTGAGGTTTAGAAAAACTGAGCCAATTGATGGATGTCACAAGGCGGGTCAATGGCAGAGCTAAGACCTGACCCATGCTGTCCCCTCCAGGGCTACATTTGTAATTACTACCCCTGCACCTCCATAGATTGTTACTTGTTCACTTCTCTCTGGGCATGGGAGGACCCGCAATTCCTCTGCTGTTCTTTAGCCTGGCTCTATGTCCTGGAGTCATGGGTCCTCTCTCAGCAGCTGCAAGATCCAGAGAAATTATGCCCTTTGATATCGAGTCTCCACGCTGAGGGAGGCACCGGAGCCCCACCCCTCCAATTCCACAACATGAAGGGTCCACTTACCACTGGCGGAGGCTAAAATCATGGCCTGCAACATTTCTGTGTCGAACTGGTTGTTGGGCCAGGTGCCAGTTTCATCACCGTTTTGGGAGCTGGGAAGACAGTGGGATGATGAGCGGGGTGCCAGCCCAGACCAGCTTGTACCCACCCCCACCCCTGCTTCTTGCCCAGGTTCCCAACTTTAGTGGCCCATGTGACTTCATGCTGGAAATCTACCCCTCTGAGCAAAGTTGGGGTGGGAGGCTTGGGCAGTCCTTTGGTCCCCCAAGGCAGCCCTCTGCTGTCTAAAGTGCAAGAGATAAACTGCATTCCTGGCCTCTCATGAGAGGACATGATTTGCTGTCACAGAAAGGGACATTAGACTCTCTCTGGAGCCAGTGGAAAGCCTGGAAGAGTATGTCTCAGACAGAGGGAAGGGGGTTGGGGCCAGAGAATTTAAAGGAAGATACAGGAGCCCCCAGATGACCATGCATCAAGGAGAAAGAAATAGTAACTCAAATCTACTGTAAAAATTTGCTTCTAATTCATGAGCTCAAATCTTCACCCATCCAAGCTTTCCTGAAGTCCTTCCCTGTCCCTTTCTTAATAGAAACTCTGGGCAGCTGCTGATCCCTACAACATCAGCCCCAAGACCTTGGCCTTAGTGATGCAAAATTTATCCAAGGGGATCCATAAACTGGGTAGGGTGGTGCCATAGTCACCTTGTGACTGCACTGTCTGCCCCTCTGCCTCTGTGACCTCTGTGAGGTGGGATAGTTGTGCCCATTTCTTGCTGAGCATCCAATATAAAAGCTGGCACCTGGACCTAATTAGGATTCAGAAGCTCTGTGCATTAAAAATGCACAAAGTAATCCATTATTTTTAACAATATTAAACTAGAAAAGAACCCTAAGGAATTCTAAGTAAATTTAGATTTTTTTCCCCGCCATGACAACTTCTATGACTTTTTAAAAAATTATTGTCTTCAATGATAAAATTGTTTCACTTTGCAGGAGGGAAACAGCCTGGCACACACGTGCAGACTTCCTGTTAGGGACCCACTGGCACCATCTGGCTCAGAGAAGCAGTTGTCTGAGCGGATATGGAGAGGCCAGGGAAGGGTTGAGTCCCTGGGATGGAAAGGCTGCAGGGCAGGCAGGAGAGCAAGAACGTCTGTGGGGTGTGTGTGTAGTGCATGTGTGGAGTGTGTGTGTGCATGTGTATGTAGGGGTGTGTGTACACATGCATGTGTGTGTGCATGTGTGGTCTGTGTACATGTGTGTGTGTGTGTGTGTGTGTGTGTGTGTGATCATGGTACATGAGCAGGGCCAGGCGCTTCCTCACATTGTGCACCATCTGTCTCTGCCTATGGTTCCTCCATTCTCAAGTGGATGGACTCAGCTGGGCATGGTGGTGCAGGCCTGTAATCCCAGCACTTGGGAGGCTGAGGCAGGAGGATTGTTGTGAGTTCGAAACCAGTCTGAGCTACAAAGTGAGCTTAAGGCCAGCCTGAACTGCATAGTGAGACCCTGTCTCAAAAAAAAATAAAATGAAATAAAATAAAATAAAAATAAAGCTGGCCACAGTGGTTTGCATCTGTAGTCCCAGCTACTTGGAAGACTGAAGCAGGAGGATCCCTTGAGTATGGGATTTAAGACCATCCTGGACAACACGGTGAGACTTAATCTCAAAACAAACAAACAAACAGAAAATGCTGGGCTGGAGCTGTGGCTTTGTGGCAGAGCACACACCTAGCACACCTGAGGTCCTGGGTTCAATTCCCCAACAAAAATAAACAACTAAAACCTTTATAATGGAGAGATTTGGGGCCACTGCTTCTACTAAGTGAACAAACTAAGTATCCCCCATGTGACAAACTGATGTGGGAAATATGTAACATCACTCATGGATTATTCTGACCAAGACTGTTCAAGCAGAATCTACCCATAAGAGAAAGAATCCCCAAATCCATTTTAAAAGACAACTGATCAGAACTACTTAAAAATATTTATATTGGGGCCAGAGAGATGGCTCAGTAGAATAAGCACTCGCCTGGCAAGTGCAAGGGCTTGAGTTCAATCCCTCGTTCTGCGAAAAAAAAAATCTATATCACTAAAAAAAAGAAAAAGCAGAGAGGGTGTTCTAGATTAAAGGAGAAGTCAGGTATGGTGGTGCATTCCCACCATTCAGGAGGCTGAGGCAGAAGGATCACTGTGAATCTGAGGCCAGTGCAGGCTACATAATGAATTCAAGGCCAGCTTGAGCTATAAGTGAAAATGTATTTCAAAAAATCGAATAACAGGGCCAGTGAGATAGCTCAGCAGCCTAAGTGCCTGCCGGGCAAGCACAAGGACCCAGGTTTGATCCCTGGTACCACATGCTGAGTCTGGGCCAGATAGCAAATAAATAAATAAATAAATAAATAAATAAATAAATAAATCTTTAGGAACAACAAACAAATAATAAAATAATAGTAATAATCATAAGGAAGAGGCAAGGCAACAAAATGCAATTCATGGTCACCGATTGGATCATGGAATTCAAAAGAAAAAAACAGTTAAAAGGATATATTGGCTGATTTTTTTGTTTTTGGTGCTGAGGACCAAACCCAGGGCTTCCAGCTTGCTAGGCAAGCATTCTACCATTGAGCCAAATCCCCGACTCTAAAAGGCTCTGAGGAACATTTATGTAAATCTGCTAATAGACTATAAATTATTGTTCATTCTTTTTTTGGCGGAACCAGGGATTGAACTCAGGCCCTTGGGCTTGCCAGGGAAGTACTTATTCTACTGAGCCATCTCCCTGGCCCTAGACTATGAATTATAATAATAATGTTAAATTTCTCAAGTGTGATCATTGTTTTGAGGTTACACAAGTGTCATAGGGGATTTATCCTAAAGTGCCAAATGCTATGATATCTGCAACTCATGTTGAAATGGTCCAGAAAAAGTGTGTGTGTGCACGTGCATGTGCAAGCATAAAGCTAAAGGTGCAAACTTTTAATAGTTGATAACTCTAGTTGAGTAGAGCTGTCTGATGTCCATTCAGATGCCCATCGTACAATTCTTTTAGCTTTTCCTCAGGTGAAAAAAGGCGAATGTTGTGGGAAACCTGTCCAGACAGGGAGAGGACTGAAGCTGGCCTGAGTCTCTGGGTGGGAGGCATGTGGAGAGCACACAGGACTCCAAGAGTGAGTGGCTGCCACAGGGCAGGGGCTCTGGCTGCGGTGGCAGAGTGGACACTCATTCCCAGGGCTCTGGGAAGCCGTTGAGGTGTTTCAAATCTTTTTTCCCCCCGTGTGTGTGTATGTGTGTGTGTGTGTGTGCGTGTAACCAGGGATTGAACTCAATCACTTGTCAGGGAAGTGCTTATTCTACTGAGATATCTCCCCAGCCCCTACGAAGTGTTTCAGAGGGGTTTGTCAGGATGAGATTTATTTAAACATCACTCTTTTTTAAAAAAATTTTTTTTTTTTTTTGCAGAACCAGGGATTGAGCTTGGCCCTTGTACTTGCCAGGGAAGCTCTTATTCCACTGAGCCATCCTGCGGCCCTTTAAACATCACTCTTGCTCCTGTGAAAGGACCTTAGGTGGGGGTTCCCACTGGGAGGGCAGGAGCTACCTCTGTCTCCATAGAGATCTGAGAGTCCTCATTGTATCCCAGGGCAGAACCCTCAGGCAGGTGGGCTGAGGCCCAGGGCTGCTCTGCTAGAACAACAGGGGGAGAGTGGTGGCAGCAACAGCAGCGAGGAGAGCTTTGGACTGTTGGGGGAGGCCCCAGGGAGCAGCAGCAAGCTTAGCACGACACAGTTGGGTGATAAGCAGTGTGATTGAGGGGTAAGCAACTGGAACAGTGGCCTGGAAATCTGGTGGGCCAGGCCACAAAGAGAAGTTCGGGACAGGATGGGCAGGCTGCCAGCCCCCTGAAGCTGGGTAAAACATGAGGAAAGTCTTCTTTTTTAGCCTTTTACCGAGAGATCCCTGTTCTCTGTGTACTGGGTCAACTGGATTATATATTTATCTCCTATTTCATCTTCAGGGCTACCCTGCAGATAAGGGTTATGTTCATCCTTGTTTCCCTGTGGATGAAATCAGGGCTCAGAGACCCCAAAGTCACACAGCTGGCAAGTGGCTACAGCCTTAAAGTAGGCCTCCTCTGGCTCGGAAGCCCTGTGACCTTGCATCCAACAGCATGCTGGGCCACAGCAAGGAAGACCTGGAGCCCCAGCAGCAGAGGTAGGGCCTCTTCCAGGCTCTGGGGAAGAGTGCAAAGCAAGGCGCCATTCACCATTTTCCAAGCACCTACTCTGTGTCAATGCCTGCCAGAGGCCTTAGGGCTTAAGGGGTGATAGATACACCTCTTGAAGTAAGACGTTTATATGCTGGTGGACGCTGTGTGTGTGTGTGTGTGTGTGTGTGAGAGAGAGAGAGAGAGAGAGAGAGAGAGAGAAAGAGGTCTTATGGGCTGAGCTATAGTAAAATATTCTCTCTGCATCAAGCTCAAAAATGAGAAATCTGGGAGACTTACCTGGATAACAGTCTGGGTGTAACTGTATTAAATATAAATAAAAATGTATCTTTTTTAAAAATGTATCTGGCACAGGGTCTCACCATGAAGCTCCGGCTTGTGGTGATCCTCTTCTTTTCAGTCTCCCCAGCACTGGGATACAGGTATGTGCCACCATGCCTGGACTCAGTCGCTGGCTCAGCGCACCCAGGGGCAGCAGGCAGTACAGCACGTGGTGCAGGGGGTCTAACCCTGGTCCCTGTGCTGGCCTAAGCAGCTTAGTCCGTGGAACTATCTCACCAGCCCTATCTTTGGTTTTTTGAAACAGGTTATCACTATGTAGTTCAGGCTGGCCATGAACTCTCTGTGTAGTCCAGGCTGACCTCGAGTTTGTGGCAATCCTCCTGCCTCAGCCTCTCAAGTAATCCTGAGACTATAGGTGTGTGCCACCACACCAGGCTGGCATATGTATATTTTAAACATAGAGCTTATTGGCATCTAAAATATGTACATATATGTTTACACAAAAGGCTATGATATAATAATTAAATCATTTTTGAACAACTTTTATTGACATGGGAAGATTCTCCTGATATATTTTAAGGAAAAAAAAAAAACTACAATACTGATGGGTAGGATGATCTCAATTTCTATTTAAAAAAATACTGGTAAGAAATTTACCAATTGCCTGGGAATGAAAGTGCTTGACATTCTGAGTATAAACAAGTTTTTAAACAATGTAAGTGAATTGGATTTTAGAAAAAAAAAAGCTTCTATATGCTTTTTGATTACATAAAATCAATAAAAGATACATATGAAAATGTTAATGTTTAAACAAGAAGAGAAACTTTTACAATAAAAGGGTTAGGGGAAGGCCGATCAAATAGCTCAGTGGATTAAAGTGCCTGCTTAAGAAGACGCAGGGGCCAGGAGTTTGATTTTTGATCCCTGGACCTGCCATGCCCCAGCGCAGGCTGAGACTTCGATTGACACAATTGAGGCTGGGCACGATGACACACACCTGTAATCCCAGCACTTGGGAGGCTGTAAACAGGAGGATCACTATGAGTCCGATCTATGCAGTGAGACCCTGTAACCCTGTCCTAAATACAAAAATAAATAAATAGGTTAGGGAAACCTAAGAGACACTCAACCAAATACAAAATGTGACTATTTGGCCCTGAGGATAGCTCAGCACCATAAGTGCTTTCCCAGCAAGTGCAAGGTCCTGAGTTTGTTCCCCAGCAAAGCGGAAAAAAAAAAAGTAAAACAAAATGTGGATATTAAGAAAGAATTCATCCAAAGCCAGGTATTGTGGCATATGCTTATAATCCCAGGATCCTGGAGGCTGAGGCAGGAGAATTGCCATGAGTCCAAGATCAGCTGAACAATATATAGAGAGACCTTGTGTCAAAAAAGAAAACAGAGTATTCATAAAGATACAATTTAAATTGTATGGTATCTGAGATTTGCTTTGCAAAATCCAAGTAGGGTATGAAGGAGGGGTTATAAGTGACCCAAGAGGGGGCCGGTAGAAGGCTCAGTAGAATAAGTGCTTCCCTGGCAAGCTCAAGGGCCTAAGTTCAATCCCCAGTTCCAGAAAAAAAAAAAGTGACATAAGATTGGTCAGTAGTTCCACAGAGGTTCATTACACCATCTACTTTGTGTAGATCTCAAGTTTTTCACATTAAAAAATTAGTAATGGTTTTCACTGGGTTATAGAATGATGGGCTATTTTCTCTCATTTTTTTTCTCATGCTTCTATAATAAGCATTTAACATTTTATAAGCAGAAAATTTAAGCTGCTTTTTGGTGAATGACTTGCCTGTGAGAGGGAGTGAGGGAGAGCGTGTCTCAGAGAAGAAAGGATGCAAAGGGCTTTGGAGCTGGCAAACTGGAGCTAATTTGGAGCTACCAAAGGGACAGGGTGGGGACAGAAGCCAAGCAGAG
Source organism: Ctenomys sociabilis (assembly GCA_004027165.1). Classification (NCBI taxonomy): domain Eukaryota; kingdom Metazoa; phylum Chordata; class Mammalia; order Rodentia; family Ctenomyidae; genus Ctenomys; species Ctenomys sociabilis. The sequence goes on from PVKA01003580.1 coordinate 62,080, forward strand.
CCTGTCAGCATCTTGGCTGGCTGAGGGGAAGAACAGCTGCACAGAGCAGAGGGTGGGGGCAGGCGACAGCCCAGAAGAGAGCTGCTACCCCAGGCTCTGAGCTTGGGACAATAGCTGTCAGGATTAAAAAAACATGAGCTGGGTTTGGTGGTGCAAGCCTGTAACCCTGGCACTCCAGGTTGAGGCAGGAGGGTTTCCATGACTTCAAGACCAGCCTGGGCTACATAGTGAGCTCAATGCCAGCCTGAAGTACGACCAACACTGTGTCTCAAAACACAGGTACAAAAACAAAACAAAATGCTAAAAAGATGACCTGAGAAGGGATAGTAGAAGGAGAAGGCAGAGGCAGGCAAGGGCTTGAGAATGTGAGTCTTTTCTTATTTTGTCTGTCAATGTGTCCTAGTCAATGTGTCTGGATTCACTGAAAACTTCAACATTTGCCCTGTCTCAAACCCCATGTGCCTGACTGGATGGGTTATACAAGATGGACTACAGAGCAATGGGCAAGATAGTGGGCCAGGAGGGGCCGAGGAAATGGCTTAGTGGAATAAGCACTTCCCTGGCAAGCACAAGGGCCTGAGTGCTTTTCCCTGGTTCCACCAAAAAAAAAAAAAAAAAAAAAAAAAAAAAAAAAGATAGTGGGCCAGGGAAGCAGTGAAGGTCTAGAACCATAGTTATATTGGATGACAGAAATCTCCCCTCACTCCCATCTGCTCATCAAAATGTCAACAAAAGGAAAACTCCCTGTCATTCTGTTAACCCTGAAGGCCTCACCCCAGGACCTCTGCACATGCTCCTCCCTCCACATGCAGGCCTCTTCCCTTGTCTCCAGTTGGTTGATTTATATTCACCCATCAGCTCTCAACACGGCCTCATGTCCTTTGGGGTGTCCTCCTCTTCCCTGGTTAGGTCAAATCTATTTTATAAGCTTTTTACCACCAATAAAAACACTTGTGATAATTTATATTTTGTGGTTCTTTGGTTGACGTCTGTCTCTCTCAGCATACTGCAGACTTCTTGAGAGCAGGGACCATGTCCGATCTCTCGCACACCTGGTGTCCTGCCTGGTCTACAGAAGGTACTCAGTGATGACTGAATAGAGGCAGGAACTTGCTGGCTGAGCTCTAACAGTTGTTTTATCTCGGCTACTGTGAAGCTGAATCAGAAATGTTCCTCTCATCCTTGCCAAGTTAACTTAGGATGAGAGAACGCCTGGGCCTTCTTTCCCTCTCCTTGAGAGCTCCCATAGATTCTAGGTTGCTAATCACGTCACTGATGAGAGGGATTTGAAGCAGAGTAAAGTGCTCATCCTGTGGGGCACACCGCAAGCAACTGGTGGGGTTCCAGGGTCCAGCACTTAGGCTGGAGCTGGCTAGAGGGCACGGAAATTCCTCAGTGCTTCTCCTAGGTGTGCTCGAAAGTCCTCTCCTACGGGGCCTTCCCTAAGCCCTATTATAGTCAAGTCACTCTATCTTCTATTAGTTTCTATGATTTGTAACTAGATGTGTGTGTGTGTGTGTGTGTGTGTGTGTGTGTGTGTTCATGATTTGCTGTCAAGTTTCTCTCTTCTGCTGGTCTCAAAACCAGTGAGTTCAGAGATCCTGTGTGTATGTTCACTTTTAAAGCACAAGGCCTGGCTCATAGTGGATGTTCAATAAACATTTGTTGGTGGGTGGATCTATGAATGACTGAATGGGTAACTATGGGGAGGCAGGGCAGGGGCAGCCGGAGAAGAGAAACAGCTGGGATGGAGGGAGAGACAGGGCAGCTTCAGTCTTCATTTACCACCTCTTTGGGGGCCCTCTATGAGGTGATTGGCATTGCTGATGCCAGGACAGGACTGGGCCTGCCCAGGAGCTGGAATATGCACTGTATAGCAAGACCTCTTGCATTCTTGTGGCAGGAAGGAGTTGGTTGGGGAGGAGGGGGAGAAAGGCAGCTCAAGCTCAGCTGCCTAGCAGCTGGGCAGATGTGGGCAGGGAAGGCAGCGGGAGCCCCTGCCTTTACCCTGAACTCCTGGGCTAACTCCTCTCAGCTCTGGGCTTCCACCAGGGAGGCCTGGCCCAGAGCCCAAGGCTCCCCTCAGGCCTAGGAAAGGCTTTCTGCGGAAGTCTCCCACCCCTGCAGGGGGTTCCTGTCTCCACAGGAATTCATAGGGGACTGAAATGAGCAGCTGGGGCAGCTGGGATGGGAGGGTAAGTGGAGGGGAGCAGGGATCAAAGGCTTGGTGTATGGGGGGCAGGGAACTGGGGACTGCGTGTGCTGGCTCAAGGCAAGTACAGACAGGAGAGGGGGTCGGCTCAGAGAAAGGATAGGGGAAGAGAGACAGACGAGGATAGCAGGAAGAGAGACTTAGAGAGTCAGAAGGAGAGACACAGGAGAGGGAGGCACAGGCATAGGGAGGCTGAAAACAGACAGGAGAGCAGGAATCACGAGGCAGAGGGCCGTGGAGATGAGGCTAGAAGAACACAGAAAGACCAGGAAATAACGGGAGGAGAGAGAGAAAAGAGGTCAAGGACCAGCACAGGGAGGCAGAGACAGAAAAGGAAAACCGAGACAGAGCCTAAGAGTTACATTTATTCACTCTTTCCACACCTAGGAAGCAGTTCTGCCATCACAGATGGTCATCAGGGCAAGTAGACACAGATGGTGAGGACAGAGATACAGAAGAAAAGAAGAACCTGAGGAAGACAGGAGAGGGGATGGCAGGTATCATCACAAAGTGAGACAGAGAGGAGGGAGCAGATAAAGAGAGGCAGGCAAGGTGCTGGCCGACTGCAGGGACAGGAGGCAGAACAGGAGTCCTGCTGGCAAACAGGGTAGAGCCAATAGAGGCTAGAGAGCAGCTGGAGGTGACACAAGCCCAGTGAGACCTGCCCTGGCCCTCCTCAGGGTAGCTGTCCTCCCCCAGCCTCACTCCAGCTGTGTCCGGGTTCTGCACTTTCCACAGCTGACCCAGTGTCCTGCCCTAGCCTCTCCCCAGGTGCACACTGTAGACAGCGCTGTTCAGAGGCCCCTCATGGCCTGTGTTCCCCCAGCTCAGCCCCAGGTCCGGCTGGAGTCCAGCTCAACTTAGAGGCGGGGCATGCTGGCAGTGGATGAGCATCAAAAGCCTACCCTATCCAGGGACCATCTTCTGGTCCCCTAGATCCCTCAGAAGATGGGAGAGCATGCATGTGGGGGGAGAATAGAAGGAAAGGCAAGTATGTGTATTCAGCTTGCAAAACAGTCAGGGCAGGCACCTCGTGCATAGGGGCTCCCTCCATATACCAGCCCTCAGTACAACAAAACCTTTCCCAAGTCTCAGACTGAGGGGCTGAAGCCATTTGAAGCCAAGGCCAGCCCTCCCCCCAGCTCTTCCCACCCATCTCCTCCCTCTGCATCGTCATCGATGAGAAAAATGCCGCAGAGAAGAGGGTGGGCTGGAGCAGCAGTAACCTACCCGCTGGTGCCTGGTCTCTGGGCTTGAGAGAAACGCCAGTCGGTGTTAGGCGGGGCTTGCTGTGGAGAAAACAGAAGAAGAGGAGCTGAGTACTGAGAGCAGTCAAATGTCACCTGAGTCCCTGGGGGCCTGAGACAGAAGGAATAGAAGGAATGTACTCATCTCTGAAGAGAGCAAGAAAAGAAAACCAAACAAAAATACTGCGGAGTCTCAAAAGTCTGAGGTATCAGTGTCTAAGACAAAACCACGTTTTATCTGTCACAGTAAGCAAATCTAGGTTCTGTGGCTACAGACATGGCCTCTTCTTCCCTGTTCCCAGACTCAGAGCTTCTGAGCCAGGGACTGAACAGCTCTTTTGTGGCACTGGAGGGAGGGGCACAGAGAGGGCCTCCAAAAGTGGCACAGGAGGCATTTAGAAGAGAATCCCACCAGCCTTAGCATGAAATTATTCAGACCCTCAGCTGGGAACAAAGCATCCTTTGCAGCAAGATGGCTGCTGCTCTGGGTAACCCTTTTCATGCCAAGTTGTGCAGTGACACATTCAGAGGGACACCTCCTCCAGCCTTTGGCTCTCAAGGATATCTTCCCACAGCTAAATACATTATTAATTTAGGAGTCATGCCAGCCTGGGCCTTTGCGAGGCATCCAAGCCCTGGGACACTTCTCACCCCCAGAACTCCATGCCAGACAATGGCCTGTGACTCAGGAGGAGAGAACAAGGCCGCTCTGTCTGGGGCAGAGAAAATGCCTAGGACAAGCCCAGAGGGCCTGAGTCCCACAGCTTCCAGGCAAAGCCAACTGTGTCTCCAGGCTCCCAAAGGGCTGATCTGTTGTCACCCACCACCTGGCTGAAGGTGCGGGGCTCTGCCAGCTACTTCAGGACGGGATCAGTGCCAGTCCTTCCAGAGTGAGCGTCATCACACTCCCTCCAGAAGCACTCCTCCAGCTGGGTCGCTGGTCCTGGGTGTGCTGGTAATTAATTCTGAAGTTTGTTCCCAGGAGCAGAGAGTGTGAGCATGTCAAATTACACTGGGGGAAAGGAAGAGCAGGCCTGCCAGTGACTCACACGGAGGCCCACAGGTGACTGCTGTGCGCAGAACCGAGAAACCTAACATCCCAAGTGCAAATGGAGCAGTGGGTACCATTCTGGAACTGCTGTAGAGAAGGGAAGAGGGGTGCCTGGCCTTTAACCCTTGCATTCTTAAACACAGCAGAAATCTGCTTTAAGGTGTGGGATCCTCATGGGAGGAGGGGGACTGTGGTGGGCAGAACACAGTGCACATGAGGGTAACAGTGCCCTGAGGATGAACAGCCCCAAATAATTTTCCCCACATGTTAAGGCCCTAAAGGGGAAAGGACTATACCCTTACCTCTTCCGGGCAGGTGCCACTGTCCAGCTTACAAGATCCAAGCGCTAAACCATTCAAAGCACTGACTCTGAAGTTAGGCTTGGGTTAGAGTTGCCATTGTGAATCTACTGTTACTGAGTAAGTCATTGGAGCTCTATGAATTTCAGTTCTAAGATGGGGATGTTAGTACCTATCCAGCAAAGGTGGAGGGAAAAATCAAGCAACATTGCTTCTAAGTAATCCTGATTCAGTAAGAGCAAGGTGGGACACAGATACATTTTATGTAGAAGCCCCTAGAGTTGTAGAAACTTGTGTCTTACACTATTATTTCCCTCAGTGCTTGTGCTTACCAGGCAGGTGCTTAAACTGCTGAGCTATCTCCCCAGCCCTTGTTTTTTGTCTTTTTGAGACAGGGTTTCACTATGTAGTTCAGGCTGGCCTTGAACTCACTTTGTAGCCCAGGCTGGACTTGTATTTTCAGGAATCCATTTGCTTCAGCTTCCTAAATGCTGGGATTATAGGCATTTGCCACCATGCCAGGCCTGGTAATTTTAATTTTGACATGGGATCTAAGTTACCCAGGTTGGACTCAAACTGGCCATCCTCCTACCTCAGTCTCCCGGAGTTCTAGGGTTAGCCAGTACAGTCTCAGACACTTGGGTCACTCCCAAAGCCCTGACCCTAGATGACTGCAATGCTGTGGTCATGACAAGCCAAAAGCCTGTTCAGAAGCATCTAGAGTTTGTAGCACCATGTGCAAGAGAAGAGGCGCTCCCTGTCTATAGAGCCTGATCTCCGGCTGCAGCCCCACCCCGTAGCTTCCACTCTTTGGGCCAAACGGCTCCACCCACCTTCCTCCTTGGGCAAGGCTTCTGGCCTGTTGGACCTCTGGTCTCTGTACTGAGCCCCAGGCTCAGCAGCACCACTGGTCCAAGGGTCCTGTAATCCCACTCACCCCACACCAAGAGGACCCAGTGTCACGTTTGTAGTCTTCAGGAGCCCAAGCAAGGCTCAGGCCAGTTCAGAGGAGGTGGACCACAGCCTGGGTGCCAGTGGGAGGGTTGGGAGAAGGCTTCTGGGTCCATGTCAGCCCCTGGGGTACCGGGACCTTCAGCTCTCACCTGAGCATCAACTCCAAATGATGAGAGGCAAGTTCTGAGTGGGCTGGGGCCAGCCCTGTGACCTCGGCTATGGCCCTGGTGTGTCTGTGTGTTGGCATAGTGCACGGTGCAGGTAAGGTGAAGGAGCAGGTACCCAGTTTGGGGTCCTGGGTGTGGCTTGCAGGGATTGTAGGGAGTCACTGGCTCTACACCCTGTTGGAGCTATTGACAGAGATGGTTGGGAGAAGTTGGGATAGGGGGATAGGGAAGGTTACAGAGCATTGGGGAACTAAAAACAAACCAGATCTAAGACCAGTGGAGAGTGCAGGAGGAGGCTGGCAGGTTAAGTCTTTGACAGCAGCTCCAGACCCCACTGAAACAGCTAAAAATTCACCGAGGCTCAGAGGTCTTCTCTGCTTTTTTGGGCACAGGAGGGCGGGGGCAAGGGTCCCACTGTGCTCTTACCACCACCTCCCAGTTCCCCTAGCGGGCCGACCACGGCTCTGATTGGCTCAATCAGTCCAGAAGATCCTGTGCAGCGGCGGAGCACAGCCAGCAGCTGAGCCGCCTGGAAGGAGGAATGTGGAGTTCAGGTCCCTCAGGCGCACCAGCGGCTTCTCCAACACCGACCCCAGGGGACGACCTCGCGGCGGCGCCCAGCCCTCACCTGGCTCCGCTCCCGCAGCGTGTTTGCGCGGGAACGGAAGACCTCTGGCTCCAGCGCCAGAGCCGAGGGCTGCTGCACGCTAAGCGGCCTGAGGAAAGTGAAATCACTGCCGTCGGAGGCCGGGGAGAAGCACGTCCTGTAGCAATGGCTTTGTGAGTCCGTGGGTCGCAGCGTCACCTCCATGTACTTGAGGGTGCCATCAGAGCTCACCTGCAGGTTAGGGCTGGACTGCTTATAGAACTCCCGGGAGGGAGAGTCCTGGCGCCTGCAGCACTGTCCCCCACCCCCGTCCCCAGCTGCATGCCCTCGAAGGCACTTTGCTGACAGAAAGGTGAACGTGACCAAGGATAAGAGGCTGACAGTTGCCAGAGCCACAATGAGGTAAAGGGTAAGGTCTGAGCGCTCAGGAGGGTGCGTAAGGAAGTCGCTGGACTTGGGCATTTCTTCAGGGTCCTCATTCTCCAGAACCAGCAACACTGTGGCTGTTGAGGACAGTGATGGGTCACCATTGTCCCTCACCAGGACCACCACCTGCTGGGTGTCAGAGTCATCCTCCAGTAAGGGCCGGGCTGTGCGCACCTCACCAGTGTGTGCAGACACAAGGAACAGTCCTGGAGCCGTGGACTGTGGCAACAAGGAGTAAGAAAGCCACGCGTTATGGCCTGCATCAGCATCCACGGCTGTCACCTTGGTGATCAGGGAGCCAGGAGGAGCAGAACGAGGGAGACGCTGGGGGGTTGATAACTCCCTGCCTGGCCTTGGGTGCAGCACAGCTGGGGCATTATCATTCTGGTCAAGGACAAACACATGCAGAGATGTGTTGGCATGTAGGGGGGGAGAGCCAGAGTCTCGAACACCCACTGTGATCTGCAGCATCTGCAGCAATTCATAGTCAAAGGTACGCTGGGCAAACACCCTGCCATCCTCAGGGTTGACGTACACAAAGGAGGAGGCTGGGGCCCCCTGTATCTGACTCCCCACAATGGAGTACGTGAGGCGGGCATTATCCCCAGTGTCTGGGTCTGAGGCAGCCACGGTGCAGAGAAGGGAGCCTGGAGGCCGGTTTTCTGGGATGTTAGCAGTGTAGAGCTGCTGGGTGAAGTGGGGGGCGTTGTCATTAACATCTGAAACGTTGAGCCTGATGGTGAGGTGTGTGTGCAGGGGCGGTGAGCCAGCGTCACTAGCCAGCAGCTTGATGATATAGTGGGATGTGGCCTCGCGGTCCAAGGGCTGGCTGGTGAGCAGACAGTAGTGGTTCTCAGAAGGCTTAATTTGAAATGGCAGTTCTGGCAAGATAACCAGGCTCACCTCACCATTTCTGCCTGAGTCTCGGTCCCGCACATTAAATAACCCCACGACTGTGCCCACTGGTGTACTCTCCAGAACAGGGTTGACTAAAGAGGCCAGTAGCACCTCAGGGGCATTATCATTGGCATCTGCTACATCCACTTGAATCACACAGTGGCCCTCCATGGCTGGCTGTCCTTGGTCTCTGGCCCTTGCATGAATTTCATAGAAATTTGACTCCTCAAAGTCTATGGGACCCAACACATGGATTGCTCCACTGCTGGGGTCCAGGCCAAAGAGATTCCGCACTGCCTCAGATGTGTGGTCTCCAAAAGAATAGTCAAGTTGGCCATTGGTTCCTTCATCTGGATCCGTGGCATTGAGGCGGAGCAGCAGTGTGCCTATTGGTGCGTTCTCTGGGAGCCCCACACGGAGAACTGAGGACTGGAATGCTGGAGCATTGTCATTGACGTCCAGCACAGTGATGGAGATAAGGCTGGTCCCCGAGCGGGCTGGGGTACCCCCATCCATAGCTGTGAGCACCAGCTGATGTTTGGCCTGAGTCTCACGATCCAGCTGCTGCTCCAGCACCAGCTCTGGGAATAGCTTCCCATCTTTTAGGGTCTTCACATTCAAAGAGAAGTGGTTGCTGGGGCTTAGGGTATAAAAACTCACAGTGTTGGTGCCCACATCTGGATCCTGGGCACTCTCCAGTGGGAACCGTGCCCCGGGTGCTGCTGATTCTGAGATGCGCATCTCTCGCTCAGCAGTGGCAAAGCTCGGAGAGTTGTCATTGAGATCGAGGATCTCTACCTCCACACGGATGAGCTCCAGGGGGTGTTCAGTCACCACCTGCACTGGCAGCAGGCAGCTGATGCTCGCTCCACAAAGGCTCTCTCGGTCAATCTTTTGATTCACTGCCAGAGCGCCACTCATTAAGCTCAGGGAAAAATAACGCCCATTCTCCTCTGAACCCAACCTCAGATGGCGGCTCAGCAAATCTGTCACCTTTAAGCCCAGATCCTGAGCAACATTCCCCACCAGCGTTCCCGGCTCAGACTCCTCCACCACTGTGTAATGAAGCTGCCCAGACACCCAGCCCCAGCAGCACAAGGACAACATGCACAACACTTGCCATTTCCCAGGGAGCTGTGGGGATATCTTGAGCCCCATGACCCAGAAGTCCCTTCCTGGAGGGTAACTCTGTGCTGTCCTGTCTCCAAGGTGGACCCAGGGCTTGGAATACAGCAGCTGAAATCTCTTATGCCTTCTTCCAGTCTCTTAAAAACTGCTCCGAGGTTTGCCTGCCTGCAGCAGTTCTTAGTCACCAAATGGCGGGGGTGGGTAGGGGGAAGGGGAGTTAAATGTGAGTGGAGCTGGGGAGCTGGAGGAGAAGAGGCGGGCAGGCGGGAAGAGCAGATCCCCCACCTCGGCTCTGAGTTTGATTGGCCAAAAAGTCTGTCTGCTCTCAACCAATTATAAAGTCGCCTCAGTCCTGGAAACCTTGGGAACGGGCATTGCAAATCTGTGTCACAGAAGCCTGTTACCTCCCCACTCACTTCACGCTGCAGGTTGATTCAGCCCCCTTGGCAGCAAAGTTTGACAGCTCAGATGGTGCTCAACAGGGAAGACAAAGTGCTACACAACTCCTCGGTGTTCCGTCCCAGCAACTTCCTGTGTGACTTTAGAAGCTTCCACTACTGCGCTCGAACCAACAAAACTTTTTCCTTCTGAGAGAAGCAAAGCCCGCGTACTTCCTCCCTCTCCTCCCCTATCCTGCCAGATGCTGACAGGGTTAAGAGAAAAGATTTGTTAGGACTCTCTAGCAATGTTTTGAGGAAAACCTCAGTGTTGGCTAATGACTACAAGACAGCTTGTCTGAGATCCCTGACTCAGGATACAGAATGCGTGTCATAGCTTGTGGGTAAGGAAACATTTATGAGGCTTATCTAGGACACCTAGGAAGGTGGCCAGGCATGGCTTCTAAACTTTATACTTCTACCAGATTCAGGAAATCTACACTGTCCTGAATGTGGAATGGATGTTTCTCCATCAAAGAGTAGATATCTCTGAGTTCCTTAACTGTAAATCAGTTTTCTGAAATTGTGATTTTAACTTACTGTTTTTTTTTCCCCCAAAGAGATAATGCTTCAATCTAATTCACTGCCTGCAGGGATTTGATTAGGAGTCCTAAAGCCCTGGGCCATAAACTTCTACTCTTACCTTTATTTGTACCACTCTACTCCCTTGACTCTCTACTACTCTTTGTTTTCTGTTGTGTTTCAAGTAGACAGACCTTTTCACAGTGGGTCAGAGAGTACTCAGTATTGAGAAACAGATTTCAGTCCCTCCTCAGCCCAATGGGAAACTGTAATCTAGAAGTAAGGCTCTTTACACTCTGACCGCCTCACTGAAGAAGAGGAAAGAAAGCAGCCCTGGCTTTAGGTGAATACCTGGCCCATCCTGCTCCTGTACACTCCAGCTTCGCATGTTCCCCTATCCCACCATCAGGTTTTTACAGTTGTCTGGTTCTTGACCATCAATTATTTTCATTCCTTATGCTCCAAAATGGCCATAACCCACTCTCAAGTAGTAACCTGTTACAACTTCCTGGTTAATTCACAGAACTTTTAAAATACAGCATCTGTCACATAGTTATTATTCACAAAGACAGTGATATCCCTATGGGTTCGTATAAGGAGGCCAGTACTTTCTGGGACATGGTCCAGCCATCTGCCTGGATCAGAACAACACTCAAGAAATGGCTGAGCCTGCAAAGGTCTCACCTCTAGCCCATAGAGAAGATCAGAGGGTGGACAGCTTGGGCGAACAGGCTCCCCTGCCATAGGTGCACTGGGTGACTTCACCATCATGAAGCTATCACTCCGAGTGGGTGCAGAAGCCAAGGGCGTACAGCCATGAGAGTGGCCTCCCACATCCACAAACTTGATAGGGTCATCTGACCCTAGCTGGATTCGGAGGATCCCATTGGAAGGAGGAAGCCCCTCCCTCCTCCGAGATCTGGTGAGACAGGCACAGGTACCAGCAGGAAAGCATGTCACTCCACAGGCAGCTCCACGAAGACACTTGGAGAGTAGTGCCACAAATGAGCCAAAGGACACGAAGCAAATTGCCACAAGAGACACAGCCAAATACAGGGTCAGACGGGATTCTCCTTCCCTGGGAGCTGAAGATTCCCGAAGATCAGGGACAATTGGATGAGTGTCTTCCTCTAAGGACACCAGGAGGGTAACAGAGGTAGAGAGTGGTGGGCTACCACTATCCTTCACCACAATGACCAGCTTCTGTGGTGGAAGATCAGCTGGGATGGGAACAGCTGTCCGCACCTCCCCAGCATATCTAGAGACTGCAAACAGGCTGGGATCTGGGGCCTCCAGGAGCTGGTAGGAAACCCAAGCATTGTAACCTGAATCCAAGTCCACAGCCGTCACCTTTGTGACCAGGTGGCCAGCACCTACTGAGGGAGGCAGTGCTTGGGGACATAAGGAACCAGGCCTGGCCCTAGGACGAAGCACAGCTGGGGCATTGTCATTGAGGTCCAGCACAAATAGACGAACTGTCACAGTGCTGCTGAGTGGGGGGTTGCCCCTGTCCCGGGCCTGTACCTCAAACTGCAGAGTCTGTGTTTGCTCATAATCAAATGATCGAGTAGCATGAACAGCTCCTGTCTGAGGGTTCAGAGAGATGAACGAGGAAGCTGACACATCTCGGTTTCTGGGCTCTAAGAGAGAGTAAGAGATAAGTGCATTCAAGCCAGAGTCAGGGTCAGAGGCCGCAAGGGAGCAAAGCAGGTCCCCTGGGCGATTGTTCTCAGGAACAAACACCTCATGTGACCTCTGGAAGAAAGAGGGTGGGTTATCATTCACATCAGAAATATTGAGGAAAACAGTCCTGTGGGTACTCAGAGGAGGGTTCCCAGCATCAGAAGCAGTGACCATGATGTCATAACTGGCTTTAGCTTCTCGATCCAAGGGCCCAGCAGTCACCAGGGAAAATTGGTTCCTGAAGGCAGACTTGAGGGCAAAGGGCAAGTGGTCAGGAATACGAAGGCTCACATCTCCGTTTGACCCAGAGTCAGGGTCCTGCACACTGATGAGTGCCACCACTGTGCCAGGCTCTGCGCTTTCCGGGAGAGTTCCAAGCTCTGAGGTCACAGTGATGTGGGGGGCGTTGTCATTTACATCCAGCAGGTCCACCCGAAGGCTGCAATGTTGCTCCATAGCTGGAGAACCCCCATCTCGAGCCCGCACATCAAATTCATAGTAATTCTCACTCTCAAAATCTAGGGGCCCCTGAAGGGTAAGCTTTCCAGTAGTGGGGTGCAGGCTAAAGAGGTTTCTTACACGTTCAGGGGTGTGACCACTGAAAGAAAAAGTGACGTTACCACTAGGACCCAGGTCGGGGTCCGAGGCATTGAGCTGGATGAGCACCATTCCGGCTGGCGCGCTCTCCAACACACTAATCCTGTAGCTAGATTGCTGGAAGGCTGGGGCGTTGTCGTTTACGTCCAGCACTGAAACTCGGAGCTCTGCAGTGCCGGATCTCGGGGGGTTCCCCCCATCCACAGCAGTCAGCACCAGGCGGTAGTCCGATTGCTTCTCTCTATCCAAAGGTTTCTCCAGGAGCAGCTCTGGGACAAGGCTGCCGTCGCTGCGCTTCTTGACATCCAACGCAAAGTGTTCGTTGGAGCTCAGTCTATAGCTGCTGATGGAATTGCTCCCCACATCTGCATCCTGAGCCTTTTCCAAGGGGAAACGCTGTCCTGGAGGAGCTGCCTCTCCAATTTCCAAGTCCAGTTGCTGCCGCGGAAATCGGGGGGCGTGATCATTCACATCTACGATCTCTACCTCGGCTCGATACATCTCCAAAGGCCCTTCGGTTACAAACTCCAGGGGCACGATACAGCTGGCACTAAGCCCACACAGCGCCTCTCGATCGATCGGATTCTTGATGAGCAGGGCTCCGCTGTCCAAATCTACACGGAAGTGTCTTTGATTCACCTCTCCAGCGACCTGCAGCCTACGAGCTGACAGGCTCTCCGTATCCAGCAGGAAATCTTGGGCGACATTCCCTACAAAAGTCCCTTCCTGTGACTCCTCTGGGACCGGGTAGCGGATCTGCCCACAAACGTAACCCAGGTGGCAAAAGAGGAACAAAAGGGTAGCCCCCCGCCAGACTTCTACCCAGCTTCTCACCTTGCCGAGCATTGCTGCAGCCCGCTAACTCGCTATTTGGTCCTTAGAAGCAGAAGAAGCCGACCCACCCCAAACAGCCACAGCAGCTGGAGACACCTTTCCCCGCGCCAGCTCTGGCGCGGCTGGGCCGGCGCCGCAAGGGTTACGCGCCGCTTTTTGCTGGTGGCGGGGTAGATTTGTCCGCCTTTCATCACCCGATTGGCAGACAGCGGCTCCCGGGCTCAGCCAATAGGCTGAGCAGAGAACGTCCCAATAGCAGCAGGGTTAATGCGTCGCAGAATTGAGAAGGGGGTAAAAAAACCCAAAATAATAAAATAAAATAAACCCCAACCTATCGTCACCATCCTAAGGCTCAACGGCATTTCTTTCCACGAATCATTACCTCTGTGGAGAGGCAGACTACGTTTTTTTTTTTTTTTTCTAACATATCAACCCACCCCGCCCCTTTTCGGCGGGGAAAACAGCGACAGCCCTAGCAACCTGCCGCCCAGAAAGAGCGCAGCCATTCGCGACTGGTCACTTTGCTCAAGCCAATGTTGTCATGAACCAATAT
>PVKA01003580.1:75793-102160 GCA_004027165.1 Ctenomys sociabilis
AAAAAAAAAAAAAAAAAAAAAAAAAAAAAAAAAAAAAAAAAAAAAAAAAAAAAAAAAAAAAAAAAAAAAAAAAAAAAAAAAAAGCCTTACACACTGATGTAGCCCGTTAAATTTATGCAGCGCACATTTTCATTGTAACAGGAGGCACAACAAAACCAGCCCTCTATTATTCAGACATTTGCTAGTGATACACTAAATTACTGTTCATTGAATTCAAAGACAGAATGGAAGCAGGGTGGTGGAAGCCAGAAAGAGGTCCAAATCTGCAAGAATCAGTGTGTCTAGGAGGTGCCAAGGACTAGATCTCGTTACCTGGCAGAATGCTAATGTTCAGAGAGTTAACAGCTTTCTTGAATAAGATTAGGATCAGCTACCAACAGCATTGTGCCTACAAATCCTCTTTATTTGACACCGCGGTGTTCTTGATATGTTGTTAATTACCAACAGAGACCATTACAAAAGAGCCAGCTTTCACTTAGCCCCTGGGGACGTCTTGTAGCGAGAGACTTGACCTCACCCCACCCCCACCGCTATCCAGACATGCTGGCAGCCGTGCAGCTGCGCTACTATCTCACACGAGCACAGAGACCGTGCACTGTACATGGTAGGTAACTGTGCGCTATAATCTGAGTGGCAAACACATCAGCACACAGAGAAAGAGAGAGATCCAGGCTGTTCTGGACATGAGATGTATTAATTCACCCAAATACCCCAAATACTTACTAGGTCACCACTGTTTGCCAAAACAAGCAACAAAAAGTGGTGTTCTTATCCTCCCCCCAGTTTCCCCTAAACCTTGAATTTCAGGAATATCCTTTTAACTGTGGTAAAGCCAGCAACTCAAATTCTAGTCTCAAGGGAGGGATTTAGCATTCCTGTGTTTTTACGTAAAACAAACCAAACAACTTTCCCCGAGACCCTCACACCCTAAATTTCTTGCCATGGGCATGGAGATGGAAATCAGCATAACCTACCAAGATGTTTATTCCAGTATTTATTGTCTCAGTATACCCAGATGCTTTAGTCAAAATCCCAGAGGGCCACTCTGACTCATCCTGGTCCCTTATGTCCTATATCATGTCAATCAACAAGTCCAGCTGTGTTAGGTCAAGCACTTCCCAATTTTCTAGTATTTTTCAATAGCTTTCTAACTATATGGTGTCTCTAGTGATAAAATCCCAACCCATTTCACTAGTGGCTGCCAGAATAATCTTGCTAAAACAAATGAAAAGATCCTGATGACATCATATACATATCAGCTCAAAATTGTGCAATGACTACCATATATATGGGATACAATGCAAAGTTCTGGCACGGTGTAAAGGTAATTTGGGATCTAACTCCTACCTACCCACTTCACCTCATATTCCATAAAGACTGTTTTACACATACACATGTTTAAGTTCAGTAATATTAAAATACCCTCATCCCCCTGCATGGAGCTTCCTATAAATATCATGTCTCTCATTGTACTTTACTATTTGATAAGCTACTACTCAACCTTTAACTCTTAGCTCCAGCATGATCACCTCCTCAGTGATGTCTTATTGATTTCCCTAGATTCATTCAGGTATTTATTCCCCACTGTGCCACTGCCTTTGCATAATGTGCATCACCATTATCTTCTTTTGCATGTCTGTCTCCCATGGTACTCTGTGCACCACCAAGCAGGACAGTGTCTTTTCATCTTTCAGTGTCCAGCACATAAGGATGCCAATAAATGATGTATATTGATATCCTTTATCAAATCAGTGAAAATTTATTAAATATTTGCAAAGTAGGTATTATCTTTATTTTATGGGTAGAAAACTAGAATTCAGAGAGGTTAAGAGACTTGTCTAAACCTAAATGTGCAGTACTGTACTTAATATTAACAAATACACACTAAAACAAATGAGTATGGTGTGTTTTACTAGAATCTGAGCACCACAAAGCCTTAAGTTTATGTAACTTTGTCTTGATCTTTTCATGCCAACTTGTGATTCTTCCTTCTCTAGATTTAACAGTTTTCTTGAGATGTAATTCACATATCATGCAATTCATAATTTACCTATTTAAAGTGGGTTTTAGCATATTTACCTATACCAGACTAATGTAATTACTACCGCAATCTAATCATAAAATTTTTGTCACAGCAAAAAGAAACCAAATTTCTTGCTCATCTCTACATTTGGGGTGGGGGAGGTGAGACATGGTATCACTCTGTAATACAGGCTGGCCTTGAGCTTTCTATGCAGCCCAGACTGGCTTTGAACTTGAGGCAATCCTCCCACCTCAGCCTCTTGACAGCTGGGACTACAGGCAAGCATCACCTCACTTGGCTGCCCAGCTCTAGATTTTGAAAAAACAAATACCCAGGTGCCAGTAGGTAGGAAGATTTTCCCTGTAGATGACTAAAATTCCACTAAAAAAAAAAATCCCATCTTATATCTTCTTTACAGTGCTCTTCTAGGGCTATTTTATGTAATATTTTACAGTTGGGAAATGACATTATATTCTTTAAAAGTTGAGCTTGACTCCATAAGACTGGCTCTTGTTACTGTGTATACCAGTATGACACTTTGCTTCACAAGTATGCTGAATGAAGACCTGGTAAGGGCAGTGTTGGAAAACCACTGATGCCTGATTTCCACACCAAGACATTGTGCTTTAAATGGGATTTTTGAATTTTCTCACTTCCAAAGTGTGTTTAGGAGTTTGACTGGGAGAATAAGTAATAAAAATAGTAATAACTAATCATTTTTAGCAGTTACTATATACAAGACACTATGCCAATGCCCTTGCATACATTATAATGTGCATTAATCTTATAAAACCCATAGTAGGCCCTTTTTGAAAATGAAAACGTCCTAAAAAGAGAGTGAGCAAGTTGGTCAGGGCCTTGTACTGGTAGATGGTATAGCCTCATGTGTATAACTACTAAGTACAAAATTTGATACCAGCAGTGTACTTAATAACAAAATAACACTGGTTTCCCCACCATTGAGAGTATGTGTAGATTTCTCCCCAAGACAAAGGCCTTGTGGTCACCAGCTTGCCATCCTGAATAAATTAATTCTTTACTTTGCTAAGGAAAGAAATTTATTGACCTTTAATATTATGTGCAAAGAAAAACAATGCTGGAAAGATCAAGAATATTACTAGAGGCACATTTGTATTTATATTCTTTGGGTTGGTTAGATTTATTTTCAAAATAAATTCTTACTTTTTATAATTAAGGTGATTGTCTTTGGGTTTGGGGATTATAGTTTTATTTTTTCTGTATTTCCCAAATTCACTGCAATGCTCTTGTATTACTATGAAAACAATAAAATACTTGGTAAGTAATGGGCCAGTATTTCAAGCTGTGTGCTTCAAATATATTTTTAAATGTTAGAGTTTTTATTTCCTAGCAATGAAATTATCTGAGAAAAAGAAACAGGATCTGTTAGGAAAGTTATAAAACCTCATTAATTTTAATGTAGATGGAAAAGTCATTTGGAAGGTAGTTGAAAGAGGTAATTTCCAGTACTCTAACAGCTGCCACTGGTTAGAGGAACTCATGAGGTGGATTGTTTGTAAGAACTAAGTTCTGAGTGCAGAGATCTTGAGTCAGAGTTCAAGTCACCCTAGGCAAGACTGAATAGACACGATGGTGAGAGTATTGAGGGTGTGAACTTGGCTCATAGATAGTCAAGTAACTTCAGCTTGAAATAAGACTACAGAGCGCACACTAGCGGGCCACTAAGTTTGATCTAAGAAGGACCAGGCTGTGCACGCATGATCAGAGAAACACCTCTATCATTAAAAGATAGCTCCATACATTCCTGAACAAGGTGCAAGATCAAAAAGGGTTAAAACTTCCAGGGATGAGCTGCTAAGGCTTACCTGTCCAGGAGGGGCGCTCTCGGCACCCAGCACCTGCCTATAGAACACCGGATCGCAGCTCCTCAGCGTGTTCTGGCGGCTGGCCAGTGGACTGGCGGTGCCAGGTTGCTTTAGCAGCGGGTCACTGCGGCGCGAGTCTGTGGTGAGGTACACCTGATGGTAAAGGTGCGGTGACAGTAGGCCCCCGCGTACGGCGTCCGCGTGCAGAGAGGGCCCTGGTGTTCTGTACAAAGAGCTCACCGGTGCTCGGTATAGGTCCCTGGATTGTTTCCACTTGTAAACTTTGAATATGATCACTCCCAACACTGTGGCTGCGAACCCCACAGAAACCAGGATTAAAGAAAGTAGTAAGTAAAAAGTGAGATTTTTATTTTGCTCCCGAGAATCATTGCCAGAGGGGAACTCGGCCCGGGCTTCTGGAGATTCCTCCGTTACGGACACAGTTAGGGTAGCAGTGGTGGACAGAGATGGATCTCCATTGTCTGTGATTAAGACCGTGAGAGTCTGCCTGGGTGAATCTGTGTCTTGGACTGGTCGAGCAGTGCTGACTTGACCTGTGTGAAGCCCCACGGCAAAAAGGCTGTGGTTGTGAGCTCCCAGGAGGCTGTAGGAGAGCCAGGCGTTGTGTCCTGCATCTGCATCCCAACCTACCACCCGCGAGACCACATGACCTACAGCTGTATCTCGAGGCAGCATCTCCACGGAGGTCTGGCCAGGCCGTGGGTATAGGACCTGAGGGGCATTGTCATTGCGGTCAGTGACAAATATGTTCACACTGATGTTGGTGGCCAGGACTGGGGTGCCCCCGTCACTGACATGAGCTGTTAATTCAAACTCCCTCTGATCCTCATAGTCCAGGGACACTAAAGATGACAAGACTCCACTGTCGCGATTTATGGTGAAATAGCGACCTACTAGCCCGGTTTCGGTTCCAGGCTCCAACAGAAAGAAGGAAAGACGGGCATTCTGTGGGGCATCGGGGTCCCAGACACTTAGGTTTAGTATGGGGACCCCAGGGAGATTATTTTCCTCTACATAAACGTCGTAGGAAGATTGGGACGATTGTGGAGGGTTGTCGTTGATGTCGGACACTTGGACTCGCACTGTGGTAAGGGCTGAGAGAGAAGGCGACCCTGCATCTCGAGCCGTGATGCTGAGGTTGTATTCAGGCACGGTCTCCCGATCTAGGACGGCACTGGTTTTCAAAGTAAAGTAATTCTTGAGGGAAGAAATGAGGGTGAAGGGGAGACCCGGTGGAACTTCACAAGTTACGAGCCCGTTCTCGCCAGCATCCAGGTCCGTCACACTGAGAAGAGCGATAACAGTCCCCAGAGGGGCATCCTCGGGGACTGGACTGTACACGGACGTGACTGCGATTTCCGGGGCATTGTCATTCACGTCTACAACCTCTACCAATACTTTGCAATGTGCTCCTTCGGGATTGGAGCCCTTGTCTTTGGCCTGGATATAAATCTCGTGGAGTTTTGTGTCTTCAAAATCCAGGCGGCCTTTGATTGTCAGCACTCCGGTTACAAGGTCTAAGGCAAAGAGCTCTCGCACACCAGCGCGGTTGTGGCTGCCGAAGGAGTAGACGATTTCTCCGTTGGGGCCTTCATCCAGATCTGTTGCAAGAACTTGCGCCACACGAGTGCCGGGGGGTGCATCCTCCAGGACGCGCGCCCGGTACAAGGACTGGTTAAAGGCGGGTGCATTGTCATTCGCGTCTAGCACGGTGATGCGAATAGGCAGGCTGGCGGAGCGAGCCGGGGTTCCTCCGTCCAACGCGGTCAACACCAATTGGAGACTCTGCTCTCGTTCCCGGTCCAGGGCGCGTTCCAGCACCAGCTCTGCGTATTTGGTGCTGTCTTCCCTAGTCTGCACGCGAAGCGCGAAGTACTCGTTGTGGCTCAGCTCGTAGGTTTGTAAAGAGTTGCTTCCCACATCGGGATCGTGCGCGCTCTCGAGCGGAAAGCGCGTCCCTGGCGCCATGGCCTCGCTAATCTCCAATTTCATTTCCCCGGTGGGGAAAGCAGGATTATTGTCGTTGATGTCCTGGATCACCACTTCCGCGCTGAACAGCTCCAGCGGGTTCTCCACCACCAACTCCAGAGTTACAGTGCAGGAGGGCAGTGTCCCGCACAGCTCCTCTCGATCCAGACGATCGTTTACGAACATCTCTCCGGTCTCCCAGTTCACCTCAAAGAACCTGCGGCTCGCTCCGGACACCACCCGGAGCCTGCGGGCTGACAGGCTGCGAAGATCCAAATCGAGGTCCGCGACCACGTTACCCACAATGAAACCCTTCTCTCTTTCTTCCAGGATCTCATAGTGAATGATGGTGGAAGCCTTGTTCAAGGCACCGAGCAGAAGCAAAACTCCCACCACTCTCCCAGTGCTTACCAGTCCGCTCCTCCAGGCCTCTGGGACCATCTCACACAAAAGCAGCTCCTCTTCGCGGGGTCCAGATGGTCCCGGTGATTTCGCTGAGAAACTTTCAGAGGGTTAGCGCTTGGGCGCTGTGCGCGGAGTCGGACATGGCTCTCCGGGTGCCTCTGATTTGCTCTCAAGCTGTTCAGTCTCTGCCTCATCCCGGGGCGCCGAAAGGGGACGGGCCGGGGCCAGATCTCCAGCGTCTCCATTGGCCGACAGCGGCACACAGAGCCCCAGCCAATAACTGCACGAAGAATGCGCTAGCGCCCGGTTTTCCAGCTGGACGCGGGCTAGCGCCAGGAACTTCACTTTTCCTTTGGCTCTCAGCCAGAGTTTCCGGCCAAAGCGCCCGCCACGATCGCACCGAGAAGCCCACCTCAGCCTGGAAGGCAAGTGTGGGCTGCTGAAGCTGGCTGTTTGGCTGTCTCCAAGCCATACCAGAGCCCCTGAAGCAC
This sequence comes from Ctenomys sociabilis, assembly GCA_004027165.1. Taxonomy (NCBI): domain Eukaryota; kingdom Metazoa; phylum Chordata; class Mammalia; order Rodentia; family Ctenomyidae; genus Ctenomys; species Ctenomys sociabilis. The sequence continues at coordinate 82,546 of PVKA01003580.1, forward strand.
TGGAACCACTTTCTTCGATCACAAGCATGGGGACCAAACTACACCGAAAAGGACACAACGGCGTGTGTCAAAACGCCACCAAACCAGGACAGCAAGTACCCGGACACTACTCGTGAGGAGGAATTAGTATGATGTAGCTCACTTCAGTTTTACGGGCTGGGAGTGTAGCTCATTGGTAGGCGCTCTAGCCCAGTGGTCACGAGGCCCCTAGATTCGACCTCCCCCTCTCCCCCGTCAGTTTTATCCGCCACTTCCTCCGCAGAGCAAGTCCGTAGGCGCTATTGTCTGTTCCCTTAATCCTACCTCTAAAATTTTTTGAAAATAGAATCTAAGTTTTGTTTCTTTTAAAACTGGCTGTCTTTGTTCAGTTTTCATTTAAGAAACTGAGAGCACTGTGAAAATTTCTTTCCTTCCAATTCGTTAGAACATAAACTCTCAAATGTTTTCCTATACACGACCAACTGTTTTTTGAAATCTTAGTTTGCATTCAAGAAGTTAAATTATTAATAAAGAATAAAATTCCCTCTTCCTTCACTGAAAAAAAGAGGAAAATGATTTCCCTAACAGCAACATAGCTACAGTAACTCCTTAGAGAACTATAAAGCCATTATTGTAAGATAAGAACCTTTGATTTTTCTGCATTAAGGATTGTAATCACCAATCAAATGGCAATGATTACAATAAAGAATATGAGTAAAGTATGAGCATCTGGCATGGTGGCATATGGGTGTAATCCCAGCATAGGCAGGGGAGGTTGAGGCAGGAAGATCGCTGCTAGTCGGAGGGCAGCCTGGGCTACACAGTGAGATGCTGCCTCAAACAAATAAACAAATAACAGTAACAACAACAAAACCAACCAAGAAAAGTATCAAATGAATTGAGGTGTATGTTTTAGACAAGAAATTCACCTCTAAATGTTCCTGGAATCCTTTTCTAGTAAATGAATAGTCAGTAAAGTGCCTGATGCAGAGTAAGCCTCAATTAATGATGCAAACCATCCCATAAAACCAGACATAAAATTTTAGCACCTCATGCTCTTTCTGTATAGTTGTGTTGGATGTCATATTGTATATAGAGCAATGTAGTACTTCCCCCCCTTTTTTTGAGGTAGGGTCTCACGATGTTGTCCAGGCTTGCCTTCAACTTTCCGTGATCCTGCACCACCACGCCTTACCTATATATAGTACTTTCTCAGATGAATTTAAACATAGGCAGAAAGGAAGGCAGATAGGTAGCAGGAAAGTGAATATACTGGATATTTGTGGATGAGACAAACAGTTGCATGTAACCTCTCTCTCCAGGTCCTTAACACTTTAGTTCACCTCCTGAAATCTTCAGTTTTAAATGTTTCAGTGGACATTTGGCCAGATTGCCAAGAAGACTGCGGTAGGATGCAGTACACTTGAACTTATTTATTTTTTTATATTTTTGGCAGAACCGGGGATTGAACTTAGCTCCCTGAGCTTGTGAGGGAAGTGCTTATTCCACTGAGCCATCTCCCTGGCCCCTACATTTGAATTTAGAACATAGTGTATAGGTCCTGTCACTTGCTACTCAAGATGTCAGAAGGCATTGGGAACTTGTTAGAAATAAAACATGTTTTATTTTAAGTATCTTGTATTAGAATTTGTATTTTAATAAAATATCTGCATGATATGGAAATACATTAAACTTTAAGAAGCGCTAATCTAGTGGGTTATTCATAGATAAACTAGTTCATTAATTTTTCTACTCTATCAATTTGCAATCTGGTTTTTGAAAATCAACTTTTAAAAATTTATGTGGGCCGGGCGTGGTGGCACATGCCTGTAATCCCAGCACTCGGGAGGCTGAGGCAGGAGGATTGTTGTGAGTTCAAGACCAGCCTGAGCTACAAAGTGAGCTTAAGGCCAGCCTGAACTGCATAGTGAGACCCTGTCTCAAAAAGACAAAAAAAAAAAAAAAAATTATGTGGCCCTCTCACATTATAATAATAAAGCCCACGGTTTTTGTAAGTCCTCTTAGAAACTGGAGGGAGCCTCTGGGATTCCCTCTCAACAGTGGCTAAGGTGAACTTTCTAAAATTTTAACTGGATCATTTGACTCTCCAGCTCTTCCTCAGTACCATATACTGCATGCGGAATAAAATGCCAAATCCTTTGCTGGTTACCCAAAGCTTCAGGCCTTCTTCCTTTCTTCAAGACATTTCACTGCTTTCAGTGCAGTTTACTGCCAAGCCCTATGGACCTCCCCAGCGGCTATTTTTCTCCGGGAAAAGCTGCTTTCTCCTCTTTCTCTTTGTCTTGCTAATCCCATACATCTGAGTTTAAATACCATTTCCTCACAGAGATCTTCTATTAGGTCTCAGTTAAAAGCAGGATCTTTTGTTATGTTTTCTGAGTATCTTATTATTTTTTTTCTTGAATTTGGCAAAACTTAAGAATTTTGTTGTGGTGCTGAAGATCAAACCCAGGAGATCAAACCCACGAAGCTACATCTCTAGCCCTCTTTTGTATCTTAAATTTTGAGGAAAGATCTCACTAAGTCACTAAATTGCTCGACCAAGGGAGTGCTCAAACTTGCCATTCTCCTGCCTCAGGCTACAAAAGTGCTGGAATTATAAATATGTGCCATCATACCTGGCTTCAATTTAAGATTTTGGAATTATATTTGCTTAAGCACAATGTCTGTTCCCACATCCTCACCACACACACACACACACACACACACACACACACACACACACACACAGACACACCACCATGCCATCCAGATGGTGCTTTGAGGACTGTGCTCAGGAACTCCATCACGTTGAGCCTGCACTGGGTCCCAATGCTTATTGATGCTAACTGAATAGTAACCGCAACATAAAGTAAACACTATGTATACTCACTTGTGTGTATTCATTCTCCTTGGGAGTAAACACTTTTGGGAGATATATCCACTGTTTGTTTTTGGTGCTGGGGCTTGAGCCCTGAGCCTCCCATTTGCTACACAAGGGCTCTTAACTCTAAGCTATATACTTAACCTCCCAACATTTTATTTTTAACTTTCCTTTTTTTTAATCATTATAAAAAGAGATTAGTAACAGTATTTACTGATATAACCACAGGCATCTCAATCATTTTAACAATGTATAACAGCTTTATATATACCATATGGTCCATCTATTCAATTTAACAATTGTTTTTTACTAAATTTATATACTCATGTAAGCAACCCTCCAAGTCTACACTCCAGTTTTAGAATACTCCCATTCCCCCTAAAATTCCCTCCTCCCAGCTCTTCTCATTAGCCTCAGGCAACCACTGATACACTCTTTATGTAGTTTGGTTTTTCCTTCTGTTCTTTCACAGGGCTGGGGATTGAACCTAGGGCTAGATATATGCTAGGCAAGCACTCTAACATTATTCCTCAGTCCTATGGTTTTGCCTTTTATAGAAATTTTATTACAAAAGAATTATAGACTCCACTGCACTGCACTGAGCTCCAGAGGCTGGCCTTGGCTGACTATGTGCCTCAATGAAGAACAGATATGAAACATGGGCAACAGGAGAGCTCACGAAGCTGAAAGGAAATGCCCTTATATTCATTCTTTGTGCAAATTTATCAAGAGAATACAAGAAGCAGCACTCAGACTCTTAAGTCAACTTCTCAGAGCTTTTAGAGATATACTTAGAGAGGTAGAAACCACAGTTGTTAAGGAGAAAGGAAAATTTGAAACAAACAAAAGTAGAGAAGGCCCATTATGGGTGAAAATCTACTTCTCTCCTAAAAGGGAAACCAAAATGAAATTCAAGGGTCCCAATGTACCAAAAGGCCTTCTTTGGCCTCTTTTTGGGGGTGCTGAGTATCACCCCAAAATCAGTGAAGAACACCTTGGCCTTTCCATTGGAGATGTCTCAAAGAAACCAGAAGACATGTAGAACAGATGGCTGCATATGACAAGCAGCTTTATAAAACAAAAGCTGCTAAGATGAAGGAAAAACATGACAAGAATATAGCTACATGCTGAGCTACAGCCTGATGCAGGAAGAAAAGTGTCAAGGGTGAGAACTGCAAGAAAACAAAGGACAGGGAGAAAAAGAGAGGATGAATAAGTTGGTTCTTTTTTTTTTATGTATTTGGTATAGGGTCTCACCATGCTGCTTGAACTCATAGTGATTTTCCTCCTGTTTTCAGCCTCCTCAGTGCTGGGATTACAGGCGTGCAACACACACCCGGACTCTGTGGCCAGTTCAGCACACCTGGGGATGGGGCTGGCCCTGCATGTGGAGCCTGGGGTTGAACTCACCCTGAATCAGATTCCTGAAGTGCTTAATCTGCTGAGCTATCTCGCTGGTCTAGTTGGTTCACTTCTAAATGATTTCTCTTTTCTTTAATCTCTCCCCATACAACAGATTCCTTTTAAAGAAAATACTTGAAATGTAAAGCCCTGAAAAATTTGCTTTTGACTTGTGTGGTGATTTTTGTATAGTTAACACAATACTGAGTGTGTCTTTCCATGACACTGTCCTAATAGTGTTTTCAGTAACCACTCACCTGCTTGTGACAATGTGGAAATATAAAGCAGGTTCCACTTAGTGCACAGCAGAAGTAAGTTTAATAAGGGGATGGTAGTTTTCCATCTTCAGCTGTCTCCGGTGTGGTCCATATGAAATAACTGTTTTGGGGCCGGGGATATGGCTCAGTGGAATAAGTGCTTCCCTGACAAGCGCAAGGGCCTGAGTTCAATCCCTGGTTCCGCCAGAAAAAAAAAAAAAAAAAATGAAATAACTGTTTCACTAACTGAATACTACTTTGCACTTGCAAAGAAAATTGCAGCTGTTCTGTTGGCATCTGAAGGCTTCTGGGTAAGAATACTTATTAGATAAAAGACAATTAAAATATGTTATGTTTCATGTATGGCTTGTTTGGCTTAGCTCAAATCCAGCTCGTGTGTGTGTGTGTGTGTGTGTGTGTGTGTGTGTGTGTGTGTGTTTTAGAGGAGGGCCTACAGGGTGTTCAGGGTCTCACTACTAGATCGGACTCACAGTGATCTGCCTGTTTACAGCCTCCCAAGAGCTGGGATTACAGGCGAGTGCTACCACGCCTAGTCTCAATCGCCTTGGTACTTTAATCCGCTGAGTTATTTGTCCCCTTATGCCTCCATCAACACTGAGCTCTTTGACCAGTTCTTCAAATCCAGCTCTTCAGGACACTCTCAAATCTGTTCCTTCTCTGGATTTCCTCATCTACTAATAGGTGCTCCTTGTCCAGTCTGGAATTAACATCTGCCAGCAATTTATTATCCATAACCAATACAAACCCATTCTAATTTGCTACTTCTAACCTATATTGTGAAACAATTTATCACTTGCTCTATCTGCTGCCATCACCTGAGTCAAAAGCCACATTAAATAAAGTGATAGCTTCCATTGTGGTATTCTTACTTCCTTTTTTTTTTTTTGCAGAACAAGGGACTGAACTCAAGCCCTTGCACTTCCCAGGAAAGCGCTTTCCTGGAGCCATTTCTCCAGCCCCTCTTACTTCCTTTTTGCTTTCCCTAAAATCCACTTCACATGGAGAGACCTAAAGTTTCTTTCAAAAGTGTACATTAGAGTACATTATCTCCTTGCCACATGTAGTGCTTGGCATTAGGACTGGCTACATGATTTGAGGGGCTAGCACAGGATAAAAATAGGGGGATTTCTGTGAAAAGGTTAGTAAGAATTTCAGGATGGTGACAGCAGAACATTCACCCAAGGACAGGTGTCCTGTAAGCTGGGGTGCCGCCTAGGCATGGAGCTCAGATGTATGATGTGTGTGGATGGCACAGGTTACATGCCCATGAAGCTGGCCTTGCCAGGTACTCACAAGAAACTCAATAAATATTATCTGATATTGTTTTTATATCAATTGTTAAATTATTTAATATTTCCCCAGACCATCAGTAATAGACAAAATCCTATTAAAAATGTTTTAAAAATATTACAGTCATGAGACTATATATTCCTTTAAAAGTCTTAATTATGATCCAGTAATGTTTTAATTCCATCTAATTTGTCTGTTTGAGCAGGATCTTAAGATCATTTTAAGACACTATGATTTTTTTCTTTTTTTTTTTTTTTTTTTTTTTTGTGGAACCAGGGATTGAACTCAGGCCCTTGCACTTGCCAGGGAAGCACTTATTCCACTGAGCCATCTCCCCGGCCCCCCCCTTTTTTGATTTTTTTTTTGAGACAGTTATTTTTTGAGACTTGCTATGTAGTTCAGGTTAGACTTGAGCTCACAGCAATACTCCTGACTCAGGCTCCCAAGCAAGTGCTGAGATTACAGGCAAGGTCCACTGGCATGTGGTGAAGGAGAAATGGAGTATAAGTGTATAGTCTCGTTGTCAAGCATCTGTCTCAACTTAGGTAGAAGAGTCATGGATTTCGTGAAAAGTCTGAATAGCTGAGCTCTGATGTTTACCTGACATGTGCCTCAATATTTTCATACTTTGAAAAGGTGATATGTCAGTCTTAAGCACAGGTTTTATAAGATTTCCATTCTATCCTTAGAACAAGAAGAAATTATTTCACAAAAATATTTTGGAACAATCAACAGTGATTTCAGAGGATAAAAGCTTATGTAAGAAAGAGATAAGTATAAGTATACTTTGCTCCATTTGGATGGCATTTTCTCCTGGTCTTTATCACATTATACCCTCTCATTATTGTTTACATCACAAAGCTTTAAAGTGTCAGGATACTACCTGCAAAACAGTTATTAAATTTTCCTACAGGAAATCTTCCAAGAGGCCTAAATTCTCCTTAAAAGGTAGAATTTGTTTTCATTTTGCTCCAGCTTGCTGCAAATACATTTCTATCTAAATTACTATTAGTTCTTCCCAAGTGGTTAGCCTTGTTTACTTATTTTATTTTTTTAGTGGAACTAGGGATTGAACTCTGGCCCTTATGCTCGCCAGGCAAGTGCTCATTCTGCTGAGCTATCTTCCTGGCCCCTCCTTGTTTACTTTTTGTAAATGAAGCAGTTCAGTTCATCATATGCTAATAACTTTGAATAACAAGAGTAGCTTTTTGTTGATTAAAATCCTCTGGCATTCTAGAAGTTTAGTGCATGATAAAGATGTTATCTCATATCACTGGACAAAGACAAAGTTGATGTTTTTGTTTTTGCATTTAGTACAGGGTCTACAGGGCTTCACTACACAGATTGGACTCAGAGAGATCCTTCTATTTTCAGCCTCCCAAGTGCTGGGATTACAGGCCTGCACCACCATGCCCAGTTTCAGTCACTGGCTCAGTGCACCCTTATGAGCGGGCAGGGCCGGCACAGCAGGCTGGGATTGAGCCCAGCCCTTTTGCCTGCTTGCAGGTGCTTTAATTTGCTGAGCTCAATAGTTTTAAATAAATGGTATTAGTCATTTCGAAAGCACAAGACAAAATTATGTCCATACCTCGGTGCATACAGGAATAAATTTTACACAGATTGAAAATACAGGAACATAAAAACCAAAGAAGTTTATGTAAATATGAAAGCTAAAAATACCCTACCAATATTAAGTGAAAGCAGTGATGACCATTTCCATAAACTAGGTGTGAGAATGTATTTCCTACCTATGACTCAAAAATCAAATGGATTTATGACTCATCTGATCACACAAAAGGAACAAGCCGGTTGAGTGGCCCTTGCCTGTAACTCCGGCTCCTCCCAAGGTGAGGCAGGATGATCAGAAATTCTAGGGCATTTTGGGAAATGCAAGACTCTGTCTCAAACTAAAACATAAAACAGGCCAGGGGCATAGCTAAGTGGTAGAGCCCTGACCTAGCATGTGTTCAATTCTCAGTATCAATAAAGTAAGATAAAATGAAATAACTACCAGACTCTATCTTCATGAAATTGCTGCAAATCACTGACAAAGACAAAAATTTAGAAGTAATCAGAGGAAGCTATTAAATATTAAATAATAAGAGGACAAATATTAAATATAGGAGAACAAAAATATGAAAACCTATAGATTTCTAATCAGGAGGAATATAAGACAGAAAAGAAAGAAAACATCTTTAAAGTGTTGAAAAAAAAAGTTCAGTTTATTAAAATGAAGGCTAAGCCAGGCATGGTGCACAGGTCTGTGATCCCTGCAGACACAGGAGGATCACTGTGAGACCAAGGCCAGTCCAGCTACATTGTGAGTTCAAGGCCAGCCTGAACTACATACACAGCAAGACCCTCTCAAACAATAGTTTAGCCAGGTGTGGTGGTGCTTGCCTGTGATCTAAGTACTCGGGGAGGCTAAGGCAGAAAGAACGCCATGAGTTTGAGGCCAGTATGGGCTACAGAGTGAGTTCAAGGGCAGCTTGAACTACATAGCTATATCCACCAGGATGAGAGAAAAGAAATAGTGAAAATGAGTGGGGGGGCACACGTGTAACTCCAGCAGTCCTGGAGGCTGAGGCAGGATAACTACATGTTCAAGTCAACCTCTGTACCTTAGCAATCTAGTCTCAAAAAAGAGAAGAAAATTGGGCTCACTAGGGATGTAGCTTAGTGCCAGTGCTCTGGGCTCAATTCCTAGTATTGCAATAACAATAAGTATAATACCTACTATTATATAAAGACCTTTCACTATAAGAATGTAAGTATGTGAAGTAATAGCTTGTTTTGTGCTACAATGTGTATTTGTCAAAACATCATATTGCTATTTTTCTTTTTTTGGTGGCACCAGGGCTTGAATTCGCTGAGCTCAATAGTTATAAATAAATGGACCCTGTGCTTGCCATGCCAGCACTTTCTCCACTGAGGTATCTCCCCAGGCCCCTGAAGTTAGGAAGGATTTTTTTTTTGTCCCCTCAGGATGCCTTACAGGCAGATCTGGTAAGCATGAGATCAAAGTACAGAATTCTGAGTCTGACAGCTTTGCTTAAGCAGGCACTTAATCAACTGAGCTAATGGGAAGGCCCCTTAAAACATCATGTTGAACACCATAAATGTATATGATGCTTGCTTCTCAAGAAATTTACATACATCTGTACATAGAAATTAGTGATAGAAATGGTAAAAATGTAGACTAAATGTTAGAGGTTTTTCAGTTTTTACTTTCTTTGAAATATAATTGATTATTTAATGCATAAATAACACACTGTGAAACATATATTTAGAAGTAAAATCTATGACTTCAGTAGCACAAAACCCCAAGAAGCCGGGCATGGTGGTGCATGCCTGTAATCCCAGCACTCGGGAGGCTGAGGCAGGAGGATTGTTGTGAGTTTGAGACCAGCCTGAGCTACAAAGTGAGCTTAAGGCCAGCCTGAACTGCATAGTGAGACCCTGTCTCAAAAAGACAAAAAAATAAAACCCCAAGAAGCAGGGCTGGGGAGATGGCTCGGTAGAATAAGTGCTTGCCTGGCAAGCCCCCATTCCGCAAAAAAAAAAAAAAAAAAAAAAAAAAATCAGGAGGAAATGATAGTGCACTGCGATGAAGTGCTTACGTGACACATGAAGTGCTACGATGGTATGAGAAGGTGGGTGATGACGAGCTGAAGGTGCAGACTGTGCACCCCAGAGGAATCACTCACAAGCTAACAAGAATATCCAATGACTAATACCAGGGACAGGATGAAATACCACACTATACTCAACCTGAAGGAATGCAGGTAAAAGATGGAGGAGGAAAAAACAGCAGATAGGAAAAGAGAAAATAAGAGGCAAGACAGCTAAGTCAACCCCAATCACATTGATATTATATTAAATGTAAGTAGTGTATATTATAGCTAAAAGTTTAATATTTTTAAACTGAATAAAAACACAACTCAACTATATCGTAGTTATTGAAAATTCATTTCATATACAAAGAGTGAAACTGATATATCATACAAAAACTAAGTATCAGAAACCTAGGATGTTGGGGTATGACAGTTCATGCAAGCCTGTAATCCCAGCAACTGATGCAAGGGGATCACCATGAGTTCAAGGCCAACCTGGCCTACATAAGGAAGTTCAAGGCCAGCCTAAACTACATAGGCCCTGCCTCACAAAAACAGCAACAAAAAAGAAAGCTAGGAGGGCCAGTGAGATAACTCAGTGGACAAAGCAACTGCTAAAGCAAGTGTAGGGTCCGGGGTTCCATCTCCCATACCACATTCTCCACCCCAACTAAGCACACTCAGCCAGTGAACCAGTCTGGGCGTGGTGGCGCATTCCTGTAATCCTAGCACTGGGGAGGCTGAAAACAGGATTATTGCAAGTCTGAACGGTGTATTGTGACCCTGCACAAAATCAATCGATCTTTAAAAAGAAAGAAAATAGGGAACGCTCCAAACACTTGGACATAAAACTATACAATGCTAAGTAATGAATGGGTCAAGGAGAAAGTCTCAAAGAAATATTCAAAATACATTGAATTAAATGAAATTTAAGATACAACATATCAAAATATGTGGTATGTATCGTGTGCAGATATACAAATTCTATGTGATGAATGTTATCATTATGTGTATCTACCAATAAAATCTGATTAATAAAAAAACTAAAGCAATCCTGAGAAGAAAATATGTATTAAAGACAAGAGAAAGAGTCCTTAAAAGTAAAAAAACAAAAACCCTATGTTTGTAACTGAAGAAATAGAAGAGAGCAAAATCAACACAAAGCAAGCAGAAAGAAGAAATTATAATAGCAGAAAGCAATGGGATTGCAGCTGGGTAGATAGCTCAGAGAATAAGCACTTGCCTGGCAAGTGCAGGGTCCTGAGTTCAGTCCGTGGTACTGCAAAAAAATATAAATAAATAAATAAATAAATAAATAAATAATGGAGCCCAGGAGATGGCTCAATGGAATAAGCGCTTTCCTGGCAAGCGCAAAAGCCTGAGTTCAATCCCCAGTTCTGGAAAAAAAAAAAAAAAAAGGCAAAAAGAAAATAAATACTATATTATATGATTATATCTATAAAATTTCTAGAAAAGTATAAATTATAAAGGTAGGAAGCAAATCAGAGATTTCTTATGCACAGGAGTGGAAACTAACTTAAAACAGGGATGAAGGAATCCTTAGGAATTAAGGGAAATGCTCTAAAGCTGGATGGGGGAGGGGTGTGTCCAACTGCTCTAATTCTCTAAGATGCCAATTTTTTAAAAAATTGACTAAATCTAGGGCCAGCTCAATGGATTAAAGCACCTGCAAGCAAGCACAGGGGCCAGGGTTTGATCTCTGGACCTGCAATACTGTCTGCCCTACCTCCTAGATGCCCTGAGATGGCAATTAAGACTGGGCGTGGTGGTGCAAGCCTATAATCCCAGCTCTTAGGAGGCTGTAAACAGGCAGATCACTACAAGTTCCATCTAGTAGTGAGACCCTGAACACCATGTAGACCCTTCTCTAAAAATACAAAGAAAAAAAATTACTAAATTTGCACCTGCTCAGGCAAGTTTAGGCAGGAACAAGGGACCACAGTTCCATCCTACGCACCCCAGGCTGTGCCATCCTTGCCTTCAGGGTAGGCTGAGCCAGCCCCCCCAAAAATTTACTAAATCTTATCTAATTGTACTCTTAGTTTGACACATAAATTAGGTCTCCATAAAGCTGTTTAAAAATGAAATTGAAAAGACAAAAAATAATAGGGAAAATCAACAGCACAAAATTCTGGTACTTTTAAAACAAATTAAATTGCTAAATCAGTAAACTAAGAAACTCTAGTAAGACTGATAAACCAACATGTAGAACGAAATAGCACTACAGGCCTCACAGACATTAAAAGAAAAAAAATTAGAATATTATTAACAACTCTATTCACAAAAATAACAATTTATAGATTAAATGGGCTAATTGCTCAAAAACCAAAAGCTACCTAAATTTACTCAATATGAACTGGATCATCCTTGAGACAGTCTCATGGACAGTGGAGAACTGAACTCATAGTTTTGTGGGTTTTTTTTTTTTTTTTTGCAATGGGTAGAGAATTGAACTCAGGACCTAGTGCTTGCTGAATCCCTGAACTATATCTCTGGTCCCACAAATTCATAGCTTTAACATTACTTATATATATGATTTCCAGAAAATAAAACATAATGCTTTCTAATTCATTTATTAACTCAGTATTACCCTGATGCCAAACCCAGAAAAAAGACAGCACAAAAAAGGAAATCTATAGACCAGCACCACTGGTAGAGTGGTATCATGCAAGATTCCCCCTACAGACCAATATTGCTGATGAATATCCCTACAAAAATTCTTTGCAAAAATAAACAGAATTCAGAAAAATGTAAAAAAAATATATATCTTGAGCTGAGGATGTAAAACTGGTTCAGTATTTAAAGATTTAGCAGCATAACACATCATATCAACAAGATAAGGAAGAAAAATCATATGACTATGTACACTGATATATCAGAAACATCTCATAAAATTCAACACCCATTTATGATTTAAAAAATCTTAGAAATCTAAGAGTAAGATCTCCCCCAATTAAAGCAGCAACCAAACAAACATACAATTAATATTATACTTTTCAACAAAAGATTCACTTTTTTCCCTAAGGTTAAGAACAAGGGAAAGGTTCTGTTCTTGCTATTCTTATTTGGTATAGTACTGGAAGTTCTTGCTGATTCAAAAAGACAAACAAAACAGGTTCTAAGGAAGAAACAAAATTGTCGAATTTGCAGATGGCTTGGTATCTTACATAAGAAAACCTCAAGGAACCTACAGGAAAAATGTAAGAATAAGCAAATAAACATGTAAAAATCAATTATATTTCTGTAAGTTAACAATGAATATATGAAAATTAAAATTGAAGCCACTACTATTTAGAATTACTCAAAAAGGGCCAGGGAGATAGCTTAGTAGAATAAGTGCTTGCCTGGCAAGCACAAGGTCCTAAGTTCAATCCTCAGTACTGCAAAGAAAAGAAAAAAAATAAAACTGCTCAAGAAATCAAATACTTATATATAACAGAATTTTCCCAGAACTTGTGGGCTGAGATCTAGAAAATACTGCTGAAAGAAAGAAATGAAAGATGAAATAAGCAGAAAGACAGATATCCAATTTGAATGGTTTAATAAAGATGTCAATTCTCTCTATTTTGATCTCTAGGTTTAACATGATTCCTACCAAAACACGAGCAAAATTATCTAGGTAAATATTGACAATCTTATTTTAGAATTTATATATAAAGGCACAGGTCCTAGAATAGCTAAAAAATTAAGTAAGAAGAATAACTCCATTTAAAGTTAAGACTCATAATAGAGCTATAATGATCAAGACATTGTGGTGCTGGCAGAGAAATAGATACCATTCAAGGAAATGGAATGGAAAACCCAGAAATAGACCCACCTCAGTAAGGCCAGATGATTTTTAGTTTTTGTTTTGTTTTTTCTTTGTGGTACTGGGGATTGAACTCAGGACCTTGAGCTTGCCAGGCAAGTGCTTATTCTACTGAGCTCTCTCCCCAACCCTTGGCCAGATGACTTTTAAGTTGTAATAATTTATTGGCTTACATAGATGGGTACCCAAATCTAAATTTCATGATTAATTTCACTTCAGGGCATAATTATATTATCAAGGACCTGATTTATTTTCTTTTTTCTCTCCTCTCCCCACTCCATCCTGGTTCTGGAGATTGAATTCAGGCCACACACACTTTCAAGGAGATGACGGCTGACACAGACCCCTAGCACCCGCCCTCTAACACACTTGGCTTCATTGCCTAGGCTGCCCTTGAATTTGCAATCCTTCTGTCTCAGCCTCTTGAGTAGCTGGGATTGCCAGTGTGTCCACTTAGGGAGTGACTCCATCATGGTTATGTCTCTCCGTCTCTACTGTTCCTGGAGCTGAAGATGACTTGAAGGTTAGCGCAATGACCGAAGATTTCCAGGTGTGCTTGAGAGGGCCTAGAACAGGACCTTTTGGCAATTAAAATGTGTCCCTGAAAATCTTGTAAATACCTTAGCTACTCTTCTCTTGGGATCTTCAGTCTTAAAGTCAGAAGAAATAGGTTATGTTTACAATTTGGAGACTGAAAAGCCTCGCCTCTGCATGCTCCTCAGTTGATTAATGAGCTCATTGCAGAGCTGAGAAGGACTCTAAATCAAAATTCCAGGTTATAAGGAGGGACACAATATGGAGGCAGAGAGAGCAAGCCTCATCCTGCTTTTGGTTATCTGCTGTGCATTTGCAGGACCTAAAGAAGTCAGTGCTTTTGAGCAAATGGAGCCTCTAAATGAGTTCTAGGACAGCTCAGTTCCTTACCCTACACCTGTGTGGCATCTTAGCCATTAGAAAACAACGTTCAGGAAAGAATTTCTGGTCTTCTTTTGACCATTCCAATTTTTGTGATCAACACTGTACCAGCACCCTCCACCAACACCACAAGTGTATTAAGGTATTTATGAACCTGATGTCTATTTTTTTTCTTAACTTTTGGACACAATCCCACACTTAACCATCATATTCCCTGCATTGCCCCTCACTCCTCTCCCAGGGCCCCCACTACTTGTTGTCTCTGTGGCCTGTCCTGCGAACTGAGTGTGTATTGTGGGGGCGGGCCCTGGGTGAGGGGTCAGACCCACATGCACCCACTGTACCTGACAGACCCCAATATCCCACTCAGCCACACCCACATCAATGCTGCCCTCCACCAGGTGCCTCTCAATCCAGCTGAGCCACATGAGTACATTTTAAAAGCTTAAAATTAGAGTAAGGCCTGTAGATGGTCTTGGTTTTGATTTTGTAGTACAATAACATAAAATAATATGAAGCAAAAACCAATAGAAGTGAAAGGAGGAAGAAAAATCCATGTTAGTAGTCAAAGATTTCAACTCTGGTCTGCCAGTGATTGATAGAACAAATAGACAATGAATCAGCAAAATAAAAACAGGTTGGAACAACACTATCAACTGATCTTTTTAACAACCATCACCAATAGAAGACAGTTGATATCAGACTGTGGTGTGGTTTTTTTCTTTGGGGGGGGTGAATGGTAGCAAGACAGGATCTTGCTGGGTAGTACAAGCTGGCCTTGAACTCTCTATGTAGCCCAGGCTGGCCTTTGGCCCCTGGAGATCTACCCTTTTGCCTCATCAGCTTCCTGAGAGTTGGGATCACAGGTGTGCACCATCGTGCCTGGTAGCAGTTTTCAAGTCTATTCACCAAGATAACCACATTTTCTACCTTATAAGCTTTTTACCAAATTTAAAAGAATACTGTTAGGTGTCATATAGTACATATTTTGGATCACAATAAAGTTAGATTATAAATTATTAAAATATAAAAATGTTAAAAATATATTTGGATAGGGCTGGGGAGATAGCTCAGCAGTCTAAGTGCCTGCCTTGTAAATATAAGAACCTATGTTTGATCCTCAGTACCACATGCTATGCTGGCCTGGAATCTCAGGCCTGCCATGACAGCCATAGAAACCACGCGTGGTAATGTATGCCTGTAATCTCAGTGTTGGGGAGGCTGAGACAGGAGGATCACTACGAGTCAGCTGTGTAGTGAAACACTGTACCAAACAGATGAATAAATAAAAGATTAAAAAGAGTATATATTTGGACAATCTTCACAAATTTGAAAATAAACACCCTTTTTGTTCTTAGACAAGTTCTCACTATGTAGTTCAGGCTGGCCTCAAACTCATGATGATCCTGTAGCTTCCACCTCCCAAATGCTGGGATTACAGGAATTCATCACCATGCCTCGCTTCACCCACTTTTAAATAATCCATAGGTCAAAAAAGAAATTGTGGGCCAGCCGAATAGTTCAGCAGATTAAAGCACCTGCAAACAGGCGCAAGGGCCAGGAACTTGATACTGAGGCCTGCCATGCCGGCCCTGCCCTTGGGGTGCTGAGATGGCAATTGAGACTAGGCATGGTGGTGTGGTGGTGTGTGCTGTATCTGTAATCCCAGCTCTTTGGAGGCTGTAAACAGGCGGATCACTATGAATATGATCTAATAGTGAGACCCTGAACACTCTGTAGACCCTCCCCTAAAAATAAAAATAAAAAATTGCAAGGTGTGTCAGATAAAGCTGAACTATAATGGAAACATAACATACAAAATTAGTTGCATATAGCTAAAATTCAGAGTGAAAATTATTTATTTGCATGTTTCATATAAGAAAACAAGAAAGCTAAAAATTAGTAATCTGTCCTAGAACCCAAAGTAGTTAGAAATAAAAGGTTGGGCATGTAGCTCAGGGGAATAGTGCTTGTCTACAGTACAAATGTCCCTGGGTTTAATCCCCATTATTACTATTATTATTATTATTATTATTACTATTATTTTGTGCATGTGATACTGGGGATTGAACTCAGGACTCTGCACTTTCCAGGCAAGCACTTATTCTAGGAGCTATCTCCCCAGACCCTCCCATTATTGATAAAAGAAGTCAGAAGAGTAAATTAAAAACAGCCAACAAACAATAGAGAAAAATCAATGAAATTAAAAGTTGCTTTTTTTTGCAGACCAGGGATTGAATTTAGGACCTTGCACTTGCCCAGCAAGCATTTATTTAACTGAGCTATCTCCTGGGCCCAATAGATAGCTCAATAGATAGCTGGGCCCAATAAAACAAAGAAATTATAAGAAAGGTAAACCAACTAGGCTAGGGTATCTGTGGCTCAGGGGTAAAGTGCTTGTCTAATATGTACAGAACCCTGAGTTTGACTCCTAGTACTGAATGGAAAAATAGAAAGGAAAGAAACTAAACCCCAGTAGTCTTTATAGACACGCATGGAAAATGTCAACATAACAAATCCAGTAATACAAAAGGTCCAACGTACTATGATAATGGTGGGTGAATCCAAATGATGCAAGATTGTATAATTAAGCATATCAAGGGCCAGGGAGATAGCTTGGCAGTCTAAGCACCTGCTGGTCAAGTGCCAGGACCCAGGTTTGATCCCTGGTGCCACATGCTATGGTGGCCCTGCACAGAGCAGACCACCGAAACCGGGCGTGGTGGTACACACCTGTAATCCCAGTGCTGCGGAGGCTGAATCAGGAGGGTTACTAGGAGTCTGAGCAAGCTGCGTAGTGAGACCCTGTACCAAATAAATAAATAAATAAATAAATAAATAAATGGATTTTAAAAATTAACCATGTCAATAGAGTAAAATAGAAAGATGATATAAACATCTTAACAGATACACAAAAGTATTCAACAAAATTTAACACTTATTCATTATAAAGACTCTCTCTCTCTTTTTTTTTTTTTTTTTTGGTAGAACCGGGGATTGAACTCAGGCCCTTGCACTTGCCAAGGAAGTGTTTATTACACTAAGCCATCTCCTTGGCCCCCAAAACTCTCAATAAATTAAAAATAGTGGAACTTCTTTAACCTTTAAACAGTATCTGTAGAAATTTAATGGTAAAAAATTGAGTGGTTTTCTGAAGTAAAAATTAGAAACAAGGCCAGGAAGTCGATCTTCACTATTTTTGAAAACAAAACACAAAACTGTGACATGGTGGCTCACACCTGCAACCCCACTGCTCCTGAGGCAGGAGGATCACTAAGAGGTTTTTTTTTTTTTTTTTTTTTTTTTTTTTTTTTTTTTTTTTTTTTTTTTTTTTTTTTTTTTTTTTTTTTTTTTTTTTTTTTTTGGCGGAACTAGGGATTGAACTCAGGCCCTTGCACTTGCCAGGGAAGTGCTTATTCCACTGAGACAACTCCCCAGACTCCATTATGAGTTTTTGAGGCCAGCATGGGCTACATAAGCAAGCTGAAGGCCAGCCTGACTGACACAATGAGATCCTATTTCAAAAAGAAAATAAAAACAAGCAAACAAGCAACTTATTCAACTTTGTCTGGAAGTCCTAAGTCCTAGCTAATTAACAGGGGAGAAAAAAAACTGATGGGGAAAAAAAAAGAAATAAAGCTGTCTTTATTTGCATAAAACATGGTGGGCAGATGTGTTGGTGCACACCTGTAGTCACTGCACTTGGTTTTTTGGTTTTTGTATTTTTGGTGGAACCAGGGATTGAACTCAGGCCCTTGCGCTTGCCAGGTAAGCACTTTTTCTAGTGAGCCATCTCCCCAGCTTAATCACTGCACTTGGGAGGCTCAAGCAAGCAGAATACCAGAGGTTTGAAGCCAGCCTGGGCTAAGTAGTGCCTTTAAGGGAAACCTGAACTACACAGTGAGACCCTGTCTCAAAACACCAAAAGTGAAATCAAACCAAAACAAAAATCCTATGAAAACATGTTTGTTTATGTAGCAAGTCCTAAGAGGACTACTAAGAAAGGTACTAGAACTAATAAGGCAATTCATGGGGGGCTCATGATGCAAGGTCAGTACCAAAAAATCAATTATATTTCTATATATTAACAATGATCAATCATAAAGTGAAACATTTGAAGTGTGATATAGAATAACAGAAAACATTAAATACTAAGCAATATGTTTATCCAAAAAATGAAGATGTACAAACTGAAAACAAGATCTCACTAAGATACAGAGTATTTAAATAAGTGAAGAGCTACACCATGTTCATTGACTGGAAAATTCAAAATTGATAATACCAAAATTGAAAGCATAGCTTCAGTGTAACCCTAATCAATATCCAGAAATCTTTTCTTTTGCAAGGAAAGTGACAAGAAGATACCAAAAATTATATGAAAATTATGGACACTAGAGTAGTAACAAACAATGGGGAATATGTAGTTAAGAGAACTTACACTACCTGATTAGAAGATTTTATTGCAAATATTACAGTAATGAAGACAATGGGTCTCTCTCTGTGTGTATGCGTGCATGTGTGTATACAGAGAGCCCAGATAAAGACCCACATATATATGCATATTTAAATGATTTTGATGAAAACACAGCTATTTAATGAGAAAAAGGATATTCTTAGCAAATCGCATAAAAGGGTCAATTAAATATTCCTTTTGAAAAATATGGATCTTCATTCTTAGTCCATACTATACAGAAATATTAACTCAAACTGAATCACGGGCCACATTATAAATGCTGAACCATACAAGTTTTAGAAGGAAATACAAGATCAAAATGTCTTCATTAGGTCACAGTGTCTTCAATAGAACACAAGAAATACCAAGAATAAGGGGCTAGGGGTGTGGCTCTGGAGTACAGAACTTTCCTACCATGTATGAAGACCTAAGTTCAATTCTGAGCACTGAAAAGAGAAAGAGCATAAATCCTTTTTCTGAGTTCAATCTCTGGTAACACACAGGCACGCATGCGTGTGCACGCACACACACACACACACACACACACATGAATAAATTTAGCTTTATCAGAATAACTTTTCCTTTTTCAAATACTACTATGAAAATGAAAAAACACATGGTCAGGGACAAAATATTCACAAAATATATATGTGACAAAGAACTCACAATCAGAATATATTTTGTAAAAACTCACATAGCTCAGTTTGAGAAGATAATCAACTAACCTGAAAATTAACAAAAAGGTTTAAGTAGACAATTCAAGGGGTTGGAGAGATGGCTCAGTGGAATAAATGCTTCCCTGGCAAGTGCAAGGACCTGAGTTCAATCCCCGGTTGCAGAAAAAAAAAAAAAAAAAAAAAAAAAAAAAAAAAAAAAAAAAAAAAAAAAAAAAAAAAAAAAAAACAGTTCAAGAAAATAATTTATTGGTTATTCAGTAACCAATATATGCATGAGAAAATACTCAATATCTTT